>JACTAT010000032.1:0-297500 GCA_014526335.1 Chrysaora quinquecirrha
CTTCATATATCTACTAATCTGGTCTGCCCTTATTCTTTCAAAAGCTTTAGAAGTCGAAGGAAGAACACTAACAGGACGGTAATTAGACTTTGATGTTGTACTGCCTTTCTTATGTATGGGTGAGACATCAGCACATTTTAGATCATTAGGAAAAGTATAGCTATTGATAGTTTTATTAAATATTTTATTCATATAAGGGGTTATGCACTCAGCAGACCATTTTAAGATTTTTGAGGGTATGTCATCTGGCCCTGTTGCTTTCTTGGCGTCGATATTTAGAAATTCATTTTTTATTAAACCGTTACAGGTATTTTGAAAGTTCATAGAAGGAATTATATCACCAAGTTGTTCTTTGATTATTTTAATGCTAGAATGATTTTTATATTTCTCGATTATTCTTAATACCTCATCATCGTTTTGACACTCGTTTCCCTGATGACTACAAGTTGTAGTTGTTAATGGATCAGTTTTCGGCAGATTCAGAGAGTCAGTTATATTTATGAATAGTTTTTCATTATCTGAGCAATGTCCTTGCTATCTGAGATGATCTTATCATCTTCAATCAGGATGATTTTATTTTGTTTCAGATTGTTATTATTGAAATTTGGTTCTATAGTAGTCCAGAATCTTTTATTATCCCTAACAAATTTTATGTCTAGGTTCCTATAATATTCTTTTTTCGTTTGACGTGTAAGTTTAACACATTTGTTTCTCAGTTTTTTAAATTTTCCCAGTTAACAGTTGTTCTTTCTTATAATATTTATTTTTGGCTTTTGATCTCGCCATTATAAGTTTGTTCAAGGACTTGTTCATAAAAGGTGCATTATTTGCTCTTACCATCTTTAGCTTTGAAGGAGCATGTGCTTCTAGAGTAGAAGCCATGATTTCTGAGAATTCGTTGTAGTCCTCAACATTGGCATAGTATAGTTTACTGTTTAAATCTGCATTAAATTCATCTAAATCAAAATTCTTAAAGTCACGATACTTAATTTTAATTGGTTCTGCCTAAACGTATTGGGTTTTTAGATTTGAAGCTGTCAATTTGTGAAAATCTGATAGACCTGTTTCTACAGTAATCGTATTTTGAAATGAGTGTTTTTAGTTGTTAATATTAGATCAATGCATGTTGGAGTGTCACTTTTGAAGCAAATAGGTTCCTTGACTAAATTATAAAGACCATGGGTTTTTATAAAATTGTCAAGCAATTGATTCGTAGGTTAAAGTCTCCAATGATAAAAATATTCTCATACTTGCCCAAAAAGAGATCTAATATTTTTCCAAGCTCATCCAAGAAGTATTTATCATCTTGATTAGGGGGGTGATAGATGCCAATACAAAGCCACTTTTTCTTCCTTAAATTTAGTTCAACAGAGATTATTTCAATATCACTAGGGAGGGAGCTAGTAGCAAGTTGGCGGGAAGGAATTTCATCATTTATATTCAGAATTAAGCCACCACCACCTAATTTCATATCTTTACGGTATGGTTTCGAGTATACTTTACAGAGGAATTGTGCATCTGGAAAGGAATCATCTATTTTAGTTTCAGATATGAGCAGGGTATCCAAATTAGGATCGATAATATTCATAAGAGCATCAAATTTGTTAGGAATTGAGTTAATGTTTATATGACCTAGTGATACACTTTTTGGACATTTTAATTTAAGGTTATGTAGCTGAATGGTCGGGAATTCATCATCATTAGTTGAGTCTGATATGTTGATTATACTTGAATTACTAGCCAGTCATTGGTCACGAAGGTGCTGGATCAGATTTTTTGCAAGCATGGTAGTGTCTTGCTTGTTGAGATTCAGCATGCTTCTGTTAAGCTCAGACATGGTAATATTGCTATTGTCTATGAATTTAAGGTTGTTATTTTTACAAAAGTTTAATATCTTTCAGCTTATTATTAAGTGATTCATTATCAGACCTAAAAATCATGGAACTGAAACTATGTTGGTGTGTGGGCTCATAGGTTTTACATAGTTGTTAATATCTTTAATATTTTCCATTGTATTCAAGTAAACCCTCAGATCATTTGTCCCACAGTGAATTATAATTTCTGCTGGCTTCTTTTCACGAGTGGTTTTATGTAGTCTTTGATGTCTTCACTGGTGGCTCCAGAGATGCTGACTGCATTTACTTTTTTGTTCTTAGATAATCTGTAGCCTTTGATATTTTTTATCATAGAATCCCCAAGTAAGATAACATGTTGATTGTTGATGACAAGGTTTGTTGGATTTTGTGTTGTATTTGCTATTGTGTTTTCTTGAATTGTTGTAGTGTTATTGGTGTTGGGTGATGTGGATTGGTTGATTGCTGATGCTGTTCTGTGATTATTATGTGATTTTGAGGTAATATGATGTTGATGTTGTTGACTGACTTGTGGTGATATTCTTGAATTTTTTTGTTGGATTGCTGAATACTGATATGGATAAAGATGTGGGGCTGGGTTGGCAAGTACTTGATAGTAGTTTGAATGTTGAAAGTTTGTGTTTTGTAGTTGAAGTTGAGGTTGTGGTCTTGGTCTTGTTTCTGTTCTCCAATTTGAGGATATATTTCTTTTATTCAATTCAACTTTTAGAGATTTCATTTCGTTCTTGAGTGATTCATTTTCTTTTTCCAGTTTTTCATTAATTTCATATTGTAAAGAAAGTTCTTTGTGGATGTGGCTTGATGGTGTAGGTGGTGGTGCATCGTTGTCATTTTTAGATTTTTTCATTTTTTCAATTTCTTTTCTTAAGTTTTCCATCTCTTTCCAGATCAGAAGAATTTCAACTACGATACATCAAAAGTAGAGTTGACCAAATACTTTGAACTGCAACAAAATCAAAGGTATGATGTTTATATCTTTCGTAATACTCGCCAGGAGCCTCATGAAAACATTACACCACTATCACACACGTCTGAGAACATTGGCACAGCCCTGTGGTTTTTCTGATCTTGATTTTGAGTTAGAAGAGCGGATCATTATAGGGGGAAACCCCTCCAAAATTCGTAAACAGGCCTTATGAGACCCTAAGTACAACCTGAAACAAATGTTGCTAGATGCGCATCGAGATGAAATAAGTAGATTTCAATCCAAACAAATTGAAGGAAAACTTGAGGTTTCAGAGCCTAACATTAATAATTTAGACTCTCTAGCTAAATGTTATCACTGTGGTGGAAAATACCCTAATAATTCAACTTGCCCTGCTAAAGGGAAAACATGCAACACTTGTTGTAAAACAAATCATTTTGCCTCGGTTTTCAAAGGGAAAAAGCAGCCTGTTAAGACAAATAGGAAACAATTTAAGAAGAAAAACACTCTTTACCCATTGGTTCATTCAGATTCTGAAAATGAGTACTTGTATGCTGTTGACAAGGGAGGGAAAAGCCGTCCAACTGTCGGGGTTAAAGTTTTGAATAACATCTGTGAAATGATGGTGGATACTGGTGCCTCTGTAAACGTCGTTGTCTTGCAATGTCCCTTCGCAAGATACAAAAACAAAAGCTTTCCCATACAGTAGTGATAAACCTGTCAAGTTCTTAGGAAAATTTCAGGCTGTAATTGAAACAAAAAAGAAATGTGATGTCGCAACATTTCTCGTGGTTGATCACAATAATAGTGGCAATTTGATGTGTACACAAACAGCACAGCAATTAGGAATTCTAAGCCTACATTTGAATGATACTGCAACAAATTCTTTGTATTTGCCACTACTCTTAGGTTCCTAATTGCGGTCCCCCCCCCCGCTAATTAAATTTTTGAAAAATTTCCGACCCCCCCGCCCTTATTAGGACCCCCCCCGCTTATTAAGATTTGCAATGATGTTGGTGTCAATATTTTCTTACATACTTTATGGTGACTTTCTTGGTCTGAAATGTCTTATACATGAGACGATATAGATTAAGATTTGTTCTGTTCCTTTTCTTAGTTATGTTTTCCTGATAAAGTAAAATGTTCTTGTGTTAATCCTTACATTATATAAAGTTATGTGTTACGTTTAATTTTTCAAGGGAATTGACTCATTCTGTGGCGTTGTCTGGCTCTTAGTATCCTAGTTGTTGCAACCCTACAAACAATTCCAACCCCCCATTAATTCTGACCCCCCCCCCGCCAATTCGATTCTGAAAGAAATTCCAACCCCGTTTATTCCGACCCCCTGCTAATTAGATTCTGAAAGAAGTTCCAACCCCCACCTGTTCCAACCCCCCAGCAATTAGGCACCTAAGAGTAGAAACCAGAGACCAAAACTTCAAAGAAATGCTGCAGAAATTCAAGAAAGTTTTCGCTGGTCTTGGTAAGCTAAAGGGACATCAAATAACTGTGAGTGTTGAATATGACGTCACTCCAGTTGCAGAACCACATTGTTGTATTCAATACCATCTTCAAAAAAAGGTTGAGCAAGCTATTAAGCAACTTGAAGAGGCCATTATTGAAAATGTTCCACACACACAACCAACACCTTGGATAATTCCCATTGTAACAGTTCTGGAGAAAGATGGCAACAGCGTCCGCATTTGTGTCGACATGCGCAAAGCAAATAAGGCAATTAAAAGAGTCTGCTATCTTAAACCCACTGTTAACGACGTCAGCAAAGATTTGAACGGTGCTAGATACTTTTCTGATTTATCAAACTCTACCTCAATCAAGCCTTTCATCAACTGGAACTCAAAAAGATAGTCGATTCATAACCACATTCAGCACACACGTTGGTACTTTCTGCTTTAAAAGTCTCCACTATGGTATGAATTCTAGTAGCCAACTATTTCAGCATACATTGCAAAACAGTTTTGAATGGAATACCAGGAGTTAAAAACCTACATGATGACATTGTAGACTTTGGCAACTTCAGAGATGATCATGACTTGGCTTTATCAAATTGTCTCCAACCCCTTTTCGAGCATGAAATAACACTCAATCCGTCCAAATGCAAATTTTTGGAGACATCGCTATCATTTTTCTGTCAAATTCTTACAGCAGATGATGTCCAACCTGATTCGCAACAGTGTCTGATCTGCAAAATGCGACAGTTAATTCGAATGTCCACGAAATTAGAAGCTTCCTTGGCATGGCCAATTATAGCAGTCACTTTATACAGGACTACACAACAATCACTGAACCGTTAAGAGAACTAACAAAGAATAATTCTCATTTTGTCTGAACCCAAGAACATCAAACAGAATTCGACAAAATTAAAGCCGCCTTAACCGCTGCAAAAGCAATGGCATATTTTGATACAAGAAAGCACTCTGTTATTACTTTTGATGCTACCCCTTTTGGCGTTTCTGCGATCTTAAGCCAGAAAGCTCACAACTCTGACAAACGTCGTGTAGTTGCTTATGCCATCCGCGCACTTACAGCAGTTGAAAAACGCTACTCCTAAACTGAGAAAGAAGCCCTCAGTATTATTTGGGGCATGGAACATTTCCATCTTTTCATCTAGCTCCGTTTACATTGGTAACAGACTATGGAAGCCACACATCATCATCACTTTTATTCTCTTCATCATCTGAACCACAAAACAATATATATTCCATACTGTTTCCCCAATTTTTCAGTATGCCTGTCAATTTCAATTTCATGCTGGTTACTTTCTTTGATACTAGCTGTCAGTCCATATATGTTGGTTGTTTGTTTCTGTTCACCTGAAAAAAAATTAATTGGCCAGATTGTACGATTATGTTGATGTACGCATATTCAGAAATCAGGCTGAAAATGAATATCATGTGTACCCTCTCTGGAAGAGGACTATTTAACAAAAAAGGAATTGATGATTCAATTTCATATGAGAATTTGGATCTGTGAACCAAACTGGAAATACTTGTTCAATCTCGGCATCATAAGTCCATCAATAGTATTCATAGGAGATATAATCTTTAAAATGCGGAATCGAAAACGCGGAATCTTTAAAATGCGGAAATGAAAACGCGGAATCTTTAAAATGCGGAAATGAAAACGCGGAATCTTTAAAATGCGGAAATGAAAACGCGGAATCTTTAAAATGCGGAAATGAAAACGCGGAATCTTTAAAATGCGGAAATGAAAACGCGGAATCTTTAAAATGCGGAAATGAAAACGCGGAATCTTTAAAATGCGGAAATGAAAACTTGGAATCTTTAAAATGCGGAAATGAAATCGCGATGAACTATATCTTGCGAGTGAAGAAATCGCAAGCCCTCTGTGACGTCTTTGATGATGAAGGATGGAAAATTTTCAAAGCCTTCAAAGTCGTAGACGCTATTCAGGTGATACAGAAACTGCGACAGAGCGTTTACTTCTTTCTCTTCGCCAAAGCATTTAAAGGAAAATGATACCAATTCTTGCATTAGCGAAAATGACTGACCTTGGTGATCTTTGGTGTTAATAGCGATGAATTCGACAATATTGCGGTGCCCAACCAGGCTATGTAGTAATTTCGCTTCCTTCATGCATTCCTTCAAATTTCCAGAGGTATCGTATGGCTGTTTTAATACAACAGACCGTCGAAACTTATCTTTCACGAAGAAAGCCTTCGATACGATGCCATAACTGCCTTGGCCAATTTTCGAAATAATTTCTACACTTTGCCAATCGAAAACTGGCGGACCTTCTGAATTTTCAGATACCCTACGTTTAGGCCGTGGCACCGAAAAAGCCATGATCGCTGACTCAAGTCGGTGGTCTGAGAGAAAGTGCGAGTTACAATACAAATTCAAACTGAAATACACATTATGCACATTTGTCTTCAGGCTAATATAATAATTTCCGTTACTTCTGAAATATTTACTTTACGTTGGAATGGTAAGTTGAAACTAGATATTAGCCTGTCAGACCTACACTCGAGAATTCAAAGCATTGAGACAAATGCAACGATTTCGTGGTTTCCGCTGTATGCACAGATTTTGATGAATCTTATTTACAAAAATTAGGGAGGAGAAAGTGCGAATTACCTTATCAATCTCTTTTTATTTAAATAATATACACGTATTTTTTATAAGAACCTCTTTGAAAGAAATCCAGACTCTCTGATGGCGTAAAATTTTAGAAACTCCAGTACTGGAAATTTTTTGAGTGAAAAATTTTCACCACAGACAGCGAAAACTTTTCTTTTATTTCCCATGTTTCGTCGTGCAATAAGGCATCTCTGTGACAAGCAGACAAACTGGAAACCCAAATACATTCAAATACGATCGGTAAATGGGTTTGGAACATCATTCGGATAGAATAACTATGTTGCCAATATGGATATTCAAGAAACTCTTAAGAAACTTACAGTATTCAAAATCTGAAAATTTGAAGAAACTTTCAGTACTGGATCAATTTTTTAGTTTCTTAAAAAATTACGTGTATTCTATAAAAAGGAATGACGGCATTTAATTGAAATGAAGGCAATGGAATGAAGGCATGGCGAGCAAAAGTTTCAGCTGAAATGGCTTCCTGGCACAACAGTCTCGCGATGCTATGGGTGTGGAAATGTTATCCTAAACCCACCAATGACTTTGCCAGATGATTTTATTATTGTATACAAAGACTTTAGATCATACAGAGAGCGACAAACAGGTCTACTACAATTTACCAACGACCGCCAGAATGTCCATTTTCACCTCAGACAGGCTTGCGTTACTCAAAGGTACCCATTCTTTCACCCCAGTTTGCTGAGTGTGCCAGAAATGTTTCACAAGTTCTTGAAGCCTGAGCATTTGGCCGGTCTCTATGCGGAATTTGGATAGGTAATGCCAACCATTCGAAGACCCAGCAATTAAATGAAAACATTAGAACATTAGATGAAAATTAGAAAATGCTTCCCTCTTTTATTAGCTGTTGTTATGTTATGTTGTTCTTTGTTGTTGTTTTGTTATTTATTTACCAGTGATCTCTGACATTGAGTAAGACCTTGAGTAAGAACAATAGCGTGCTTAATTGATAGATTTCAGATGATAGTGACTAAAAATTATTTTCTTGTTGCTCATTCCGGGTTTTCGATTCGGGTTTTTGATTCCGGGTTTTCATTTCCGGGTTTTCGATTCCGCATTTTAAAGATTCCGCGTTTTCGATTCCGCATTTTAAAGATTCCGCGTTTTCATTTCCGCATTTTAAAGATTCCGCATTTTCATTTCCGCATTTTAAAGATTCCGCGTTTTCGATTCCGCATTTTAAAGATTCCGCGTTTTCGATTCCGCATTTTAAAGATTCCGCGTTTTCGATTCCGCATTTTAAAGATTCCGCGTTTTCGATTCCGCATTTTAAAGATTCCGCGTTTTCGATTCCGCATTTTAAAGATTCCGCGTTTTCGATTCCGCATTTTAAAGATTCCGCGTTTTCATTTCCGCATTTTCGTTTCCGGATTCCGGAATCCGCATTTTAAAGATAGCCCAAAATTTTCAAGCAAGTACCAACTGCTGTTCTGTTTGATTAGCTTTTTAATTAGTTTTACTTTTCCAATTCCAAAAAATGAGGATGTTGTATCACATCCTGTCAATGCCTGTATTGCTGGGAGCTGCTTTGAGATTGTATCTCTAAGAAACTTCGCCAACTTTTCAATCTCTTTAATGTACCATTTAGCTCTAGGCCTTTCCATGCAATAGATGTACACCATAAGAATGAAGAAACTGTGTCTTTTGCCACTATAACTACATTATTATCCTCTAAGAAAGCATGTAAGAGCAAGTGGATATCCCCTTCTTCATGATTACACACTGGAACAACATTTTTGCGCTATTTCTTGTTATCTTTCAAGTCTCTTCTTTGTCTGTGAATAGCAGTGCGACACATATATGCTTCATTGCTTCTTGACTCCTCAGGAAATTGGCACCAACTCTTATTAAATCTGTTTTATTTTCAATATTCTAAAAAAAGGACAGCCACTCATTTCCTTTCTACATTTCTGGGTCAAAACTTTGAACGTGACCTCTTTGCCTTTGTTCTCTTCTTTTATCTCATGTGCCGCTTTTCACACTTTCCTTATAATAAGTTACATTCTCTACGCAAATTGGGTCAGGGTCATCTTGAGGCAAAGTAAACTTTAGCAAATACACGAGCTAGTCACCATATGTTGCCTTTGGTTTGATGAATCTCATAGCAGCCATATCATCTATTGCCCATCTTGCATTTTGTGGACAACTTTGTGTATATCACAAAAAACTGATTTTTTAACGATTTTTAATCAATTTTTGATAGCCTCATGAAAAAAGGTCACTTTCAGTCAAAATTTGTGTGTGCCTATCCTGGATTTGAAATCTCCAGGGACAATTTAGTTAAAATGTGAAATAAAATTTGAGGTTAGGCAGTTTGCTATATTTTTCCAAAAAATTCCCTGTCTATCTATTGTGTTTTTACCCAGAGCTGTTATTCAAATTCTTATTGACACTGGATAGCTTTTAAGGTGAATAGGGCTGTACCTATTGTCCCTGAAAATCCTTGTTTGCCACAGAAATGTTGATGCCAATTGCAAATCAGTGTTTTGTAACAACTGCAATCTTTGGGTCATTCCATCTTGGGTTGATTCAGTGCCATCTTTTGAAATAACTTCTTGATTAACACATATGCCTAATATAGACGACTACAATATTGAAGAGATTAACCTTCTAACCTAAACTCCAATTATCATACTCTTCAGGACTTATCTTCTTTTAGAAATTAGAAAATGATATTTTGTTATTTCCAATAAATATAACAAGTTTTATACTCCATTTTGAGGAACTTTTTTCAACTCTTGCTACTCTGAAAACAAACTTTGATGTTAGTGGTGTGTCTGAATCTTAGAACACTATTAAAGCTAATATTGAGATTCCTGGTGACAGTTACTTTCCAGTTTAGTCACATAGACAAGATAGTTGTGTTTTACTGTCTGTTAAATCAACTACAAGACCTGATCTAGGCAAAGATAGTACGAACTTTGAAACTGTTTTTAAGATTAAAAGAAAAAGGGTCAAAATCATCTGCTCATACATTCTAAAACGCAGAACCATCCAAAAACAGCGAAAACAAGCCACAAGCACCCATCCAAACCACCCATAACTAACCAAAAATAGTTTTTTCACTTAAAATGGGAGAGAAGCGTCTCAGAATAGTCAGGTTCTAGCAAAAAATCATTGACGCTAGTAAAATTCTTGAAGTTAAAAAACAATGTGAACAATGCACTTTTGTTACTTATTTTCTGAGCAACTCTTTTGTGTTCTACTCTCAAGAGTTTATCCAATCACTGAGGCTTTTAAAGCCTGGAATCCATATAAAATCTATAAAATCTTAACTGTTTTATGATTACCACACAATCTTCGGACTTGAGACTTTCTTTTTGTGTGATCATTGCGAGATCGTAAATACAAAATGTGACATTTTGGTTGTAAGAGAGCCCTGATAATTACTGTCATTATTTAGTTGCGATGTATAGGCTTTCAAGCTTTTCAGACAATGGATATCTTTCCCAACAGTATGTTTATTGGTAAAGCATGAAATTTTGTTTTATCTTTCAACTTCATGCTCAATTACAATACTATTGTAAACAAAAAAGGCTTTTCTGACAACAGTGATGTAAAAGCTTTTTATAATGACAAAAAGTCCCAAGACGAAAGTAGAATTTGAGATAAGAATGAAGTTTCAAACAACATGGCAATTTTTTTGGATTTTTCAAGGATTTCCTGCAACTTAACAATGATTTCAAGGTAAATTGGATATTTCTGGGTGGTTTTGGGTGGTTGGAGCAATTAATAGGGCATTGTGGGTGATTTTGACTTGTTTTGGGTCATTTTGGGTGGTTCCACATTTTATTAAGTACACTATTCTGTTGTGTGTATTGTCATCCAAGCTCGGATGTTGATAGTTTTTGCCAGTATTTGTAAGAAATCTTGTCCAATCCAGCTTGTTTCTAATAAACAAATATTTTTCTTGGTAATTTCAATGTTAACCTTATTAACTATAACTCACACACACGCACTACTAATTATGTTAATTTCAACTGTAAAACAAGTACAGCGACCTAAAACATTGTGAGAGAGGAAATTATAAAGACAACTTCTTCAGCGACAGAGCAGCTTAATCAAAACAAGGTTCTTTTCATATCATGGTGACAATTTCAAGTAAATTAATATGAAATAAATGTCCAGAAGTTTTCCCATAGTAACAAGCATTGCAGCTTGTGCTCTTAAATTTGTAAACTACTCTAGAACATGTGCGAGTAGGAATACGGTCTTTGAATGGAAAAAACTAAGGAACACGCCTAGAGGATTTAAAAATTAATCTAAGCTCAGCATAGGGAAAAGGAACAGAAATAATTTTACTAAGTTTTTTACGGATTTGCAGACTTTGAAAACCCTGAAAGGGCAAGGAAAGAAAAGTTATTTGTTTAGAAGCGCTAAGTTTAGTAATTTTAGGTTGAAATTGTTTTTCGAGAAATTTATAAATGACAGAATTGACAAAACCCAGCAGATAATTATTAAAAGCAAGAAATTTTTTAACACAAGATAACTTAGCATGAAAATTAGCATATGGAGAACAGATACAAACTGCTCTCATGACTAAAAGAGAAACATGGTCAAATTTAAATTCATGAGGGACCAGACTACCAAAATCAGAAAAAAGTTGGGTGAAGGTCTTTTTTCTATACAATCTGGTTTGAAAACCAAGGCCGTCATGCAAAACAGCAATATGTTAATTTCCTTTTCTCTAAGCAGTTTCTTCTATATATCATTCACCCATCTGGGGTATCTGAGAACTCATCCACCCTCATAGATAACATCTTTGCCAATATTTAAGAGAATCAAACAGCAACTGGCAACATTTTGACAAAAATCACACATTTCCCCCAACATAGGATTGTCAACTCTGCTTGCATCACATTCAGCATGATTTCAAAAATCTTGATCTTGCCTTCTTGAATGATGGTGCTTTAGATATGTATGATAATTTCAACAGACTTTTATCTGTTCTTGACGAATTGCTGGACACTTGTGCTCCTCTGGCCCTTTAGTATCCTGGATGAGATAGAGACACTTTATTTTTTTGGAGCAGCATATTTAGTTATATATCACCTAAGGCAAGTGCAAAAAGGTAGAAAAAGAAATCACAAGACTTGGGCTCGTCTGTGGGTCAAAAATAGGAATAAATGTTGAGCATATAATGCAATCATGCAAGATTAGCAAGAGATTGATCCTTCTTCATTCAAGAACTTTGCAAGGATGGACAGGGAGTCTTTCGATGTTCTTTTGAGATAAGTTTCCCTGCTTGTTTGTAAACAAGACACAAATATGACACAATACACAAATATTTTCCTGTAGGAGGGTCCAAAATTGTACTTTCTTCTTGAGTGCTGCATCTTGAAAAAGCGGGAGAGTGAAGTGGATGAAAACCAGCAAGGGATGATGCTTGACTCAAATTCTGGGTATCGTCGGATGCAACATCTGTGCAGTTAGCTTCATATAGGGATTCAGATCTTTAAAATCCCTTCACGAAAAAAAAACAGACGATTGTTTCAAAAGGCACAAATGACGCACATCAGAGAAGGGTTAGCCCCAATTAACCCAGAGATGGCAGAAGTTATTGAGAAATGACAGGGCAATGGATTGCCTACCCCACAGGTGGCAAGGCATAGGGCAAGTGCAAAGAGCCAAGCAGTAACCTTAATGGAGGAGTGACGGTCGAAAAATTGGTTTCCATGGAAATTACCATTTTAGTATAGTAGAACGAGCCCTTGTGCACATGCTTCTCTGTCGGCTTTTTTGCTCCGGGGTTCACTTGGGACCTCGGCCCTCCAGTTAATGATTTATTAAGGAGCCACTCTACATATTTAAGTTTCATTTGGATATTTAACATGTTAATACCTTGAAGGTCCAATGGGAATTATTTGCAGAGGAAAGCCTGGATTGTAGATTTCAGACATAACCACCCGTAATGTGGATGTGAAGTATGTTCAGTAATTTTGAGGGTTATTTTCAGTAATGTGGAGGCAATTTTGCTATAATGTTGAGAATATTCAGTAAATAGACCATCCGGCTACTCCACATTACTCCATACCCTCTACATTACTGATGATTCCCTCTACATTACTGTTGATAGCCCTTCGCATGATTTGAAGATAGCACCGCACCCACCACATTACTGCAAGATATGTCTCCAAATTACTTAATATCTATCCTGAACATTACTGCAAATAACTGTCCACGTAACTTATGATCCCTTATGATAGCCTTCCATATGACTTCAAGATATCCCTCCACATTACTTCTTCCCCACTTTTTAGCGAGATTGTGGTATCTAGGGTGAAAAGACCAAGTGATGACACACATTCAACAGTTTGCCCCTGGATACTCAAGTGCGCTGCCTATAGAGCACCTAAAAAGCAGGCTCGCTGTCACAAAATAATGAATAGAAATGCTTACATGTTTTAGTATATGGACTAGCCCTTGCCCGTCTAATACCACCACATCTTGAGAACCACTGCCTCCCATAAACTCCGCTCATAACAACTTCCACCTCAAAGGCATTGTGCATTGAAGTGGCTATATTTGTTGTTAATGTGAAAAAACATCATAATCAAAATCTTTATCCTAAACTTTGAAATTTGAATGTTAACCTTAATCTTAATCTTAATGTTAATCTCAATCTTAGTCTTAGTCTTAGTTAATCTTTGACTTTCTCTTAATATTAGTCTTAGTCTGTGTTAATCTTGGTCTAAGTATCGGCCTTTCATTTTGACTTAAATTTGAAGTTAATCTTAATTTGTAAGCTGAAGCTTATTCTTAAATCAGTCTTATTCTCAACCTATATGTTAATCTTGATGTAAATCTGAAGTAACATTGAAACAAAGAATCAATCTTAATGTCATTCTTAATCACCACATGCAATAACTTCAATCTCAAACTTTATCATCATCTTAATTCATCTTCATATTATCCTTTATGATAATATTAGCAAAAGTGAAAATTAATTTTTGCTTTAAAATAACTTTTAATGGTTTTCTTAGTCTTTAGTTGTTTAAACAGAAACCTTAAGTTGAACGTGATGTTAAGATTGAAATAAAACTTTAAATTAAATCAAAGGTTAAATTAAAACTGAAATAAAAACCAAATGAAAATGAAATTTGGAGCTTAATTAAAAATAAATTTATAATTGAAAAGAGATGGGAAAAATAGATCTAAACATGTGAGTGATTCCAGAAAGCCTTGTAGTTTTGTTGAAGTGACTTTTAGACTATTTAAATCACTAAAATAAAAACACAAAAAGTTTGCCTTTGAGGGGATTCGACCTCTGATTTGCTGTCAGTGAAATCACCTCTAACGACTCGGCCATCAAGCAGGTAAGGCAGGAGATAATCTCATACTGATCACAATGGATTTGGCTATTGTTCAAACAGGCATCAGTGATGCACATCAAAGAGGGGTTAGCCCCAGTTACCCCAGAGAATTTAGCAAAGACGGAAAAATTAATCAATCTTGGCTTGTCTACCCCACGGGTGGCAAAATCCTCGGAAAATTGCGTCTCCGAACCTCGCATGGCCTTCCCAGGCGGACTATTAGAAAATTAGTTTCAACTTTGAGGCTGTTTATGTTATGCTTCTAAAGTTAAGCCATTGCCTGCTATATCTTTACTAAGTGCTACCGTTCCCAGGATAAATGTGAAAACCACACCTTTTTTGTCACAAGGCATTGTCTCGTCCAATTAGAATCTTTTGTCTGAAAAGGTTTCTGAAGAGGGAGAGTGCGTTTGAAAGACAAACAAAATCCCTTTCCAAATGCCATCCTGAATTATGAGCTGGTTTGATAGCAGTATATCTGACTATGCAATATGAAACGGGACTGAGAAAGATCAACCACCACAAGGAAAAGACTGAGGAACAGGACTAAGAGACAGGACTGAAGACCATGATTAATTTCAGGACTAAGGAACGGGACTGAGGAAAGAGACTGAAGACCATGGGTGATTTCAGGACTAAGGAACGGGACTGAGGAACGAGACTGAAGACCATGGGTGATTTCAGGACTGAGGAAGAGGACTAAGGAACAGGACTGAAGACCATGGGTAATTTCAGGACTAAGGAACGGAACTGAGGAACATGACTGAAGACCATGGGTGATTTCAGGACTGGGGAAGAGGACTAAGGAACATGGCTGGACACCATGGGTAATTTCAGGACTGAGGAACATTTTCAGAACTGAAAAAAAGGACTAAGGAACAGGACTGAAGACCATGGGTAATTTTAGGACTGAAAACAGGACTAAGGAACGGGACTGAAGACCATGAGAATTCTCAGGACCGAGAAATGTGAAAAATAACAAAGCTGAGGGACTGGATTAATGAATTGGAGTGAAGACCCTGGATAATTTCAGGACTAAGGAACAGGATAAAGGAAAGGGACTAAAGACTATGGATAATTTGAGAACTAAGAAACAGAACAAAGGAATGGGACTGGAGACCATGAATGATTTCAGTACTAAGGAACATGAATCGTAACAAGACTGGGGAAGAGGACAAAGGAATGGGATTGAAGATCTTAACAAAGAGAAGCAGAGAAGCAAGACCAAGGAATGGGCTGGAAGACCATCATAAACAGACCATAAACAAAGACAACAGCGGTACACTGACTAATTTGAAAATTGGGAACATCATTGTGGACTAAGGACCATGGACTAAAACACAGAAGAACTAAGATTGCCACTAGGAAAATGGACCCTGAACCAGGACCAAAGACAAATACTAAAAATTAGAAACTATGAGCTAAATGGAGAGGCAGAGGTCGTTGAGGCCGAGGTCCTTGCGAGGCGGTGGTCGGGGACTGTTTAGATGCCCTACGATTGCGTTAGCTACAAACCTTAGCATTAATAACTTTAACTTGTTCATGGCATCAGCACTATCAGGGCGGAGGTCTCCCTTGGTGATTTCAGATACAGTTTAAGACACAGAATAGGGAGTTAGGCAGAAGGGAAACTCCAATTCCCAGAGCGCGGCATTTTTCTCAGAACGCATGCGTGACATGTAAACGAGGTTAAGTAATGTCAAACCCGTTTTCTGGTTGGATTTAGTACTGGGAGCCCAATGTTTATGCCCCGAAAAATAAAACAAAATGGAAAGAATATCACATAAAAAATTGTTTTACGATACACCGATAATTATTGAAGGAAAATAAAACAAAAATTCAAACCTGGAACTGGCTTTCAATAAATTTCGTAAGATTTTAACAAGGCTTTTTTAATAAGATAAAATTGAATGACGTAAATATTGCAGAAAAATAACTTTTCTTACCTTCAAATTATTTTGTTTTGTGTTCATCATTTCTCTTCACGGGAGCAGGCTAATTGACAGTGACACACGCAGAAAGAAAGAGCTAGCTATATTTCATCGAAGTATTTGAGCATTTTCACAAAAATTCTAAATTATCAATTAATGACAGTAATAGAAAAGAGAAGGTACAATTATGAAGCTTTGAGGTTGGAGAGCCTGCAAAAGAGCCATGAGAATGCAAAATTCTATCATTCATTTGATCAAAATCGAACCAGGCTTTGTTTGTAGTAGAGCTCTTCCTCTGTCTAGGAGGGGGTGTTTGGGTTTTACGGTTGCACAGTTTTTCCAATATACTGGCTCGGGTTTTCGATTTTTCCGAAAAATTACGCAGTATTTTGGTTTTAAAAATTTAAGCTTTAGTGTTTTTGGAACTCAGTGAAAACGTCTCAAATACGTGAAATGAACAAATAAGTTGACTAACTAAATAGATGCTATGCAATTTTTGTGAAAACGGAGACCTAACATCGTTCCATTCGGTTTCGTCCAAAATATCGCAAGGTTGTACAGTTTTTGAGCACATTTTGAGCGGTTTTACGGTTTGCCGACGCCCCCCAAAAAAAAACACCTCCTCGTCTAGAAAAGAAGTAATTATGCGCTAGAAATACAAGAAACAATGGAATAAATAGTAAAGCTGTCGAAAAGTTTTGAAACTCAATTTTTCCTCAAGGTTCCTTGGGAGTCAAGGCAAGGGCTTGATTGAGACCAAAAATCGTTCAGGCAAAAACACGAGCTAAATTCGCGCTCGCATTCCGGATTTATTCATGCATGTAAGAACCGTAGAGTAACAATCATTTAGTTTCTATTTTGATATATGTACTTTTTGTAAAAATGTTCAACAGTTATGAAATATATAATTTGCAATCGTATTCCAACGACTTTCTCTGCGTTCACGTAAGAAATTCCTTGCAGCAATGCAGAACAACAAGCCTAGAT
This sequence comes from Chrysaora quinquecirrha, assembly GCA_014526335.1. NCBI lineage: Eukaryota > Metazoa > Cnidaria > Scyphozoa > Semaeostomeae > Pelagiidae > Chrysaora > Chrysaora quinquecirrha. The sequence goes on from JACTAT010000032.1 coordinate 17,170, forward strand.
CATCTAAGGGACGTAATTATAGAACCGAGAGAAGGCACGATTGGTTTGCAGCTCATCAGCATAAAAGGCCTAACAGCAAATGTGAAGAAATCAAATAAGAAACTCATTCCTTATACCTCGTAGTTTCAGGTTTTCAGCTAGAATTCCTCCCCAAAACAAAATATTTCAACCAAGTTTTCTTTGGCTATCAGCAAATCTCAGCGGGATTCTAACACTTTCTCGACTTCGTTGCATGCTAACTTTTAAAACGAGTTTAAGTGTAAAGCTATTGTTCTTCTCGAACTAGAAAGCGTTGCACAAACATAAAAAATGCCGACAGAGAATTTCCCTTCTGCCTAACTTTCTATTCTGTGTTTAAGAACTATCTTGCTCTTGCTCTGAGTTTTGATTAGTTCCTAGTGGTGGCCTAAGGCCATCAAAAAATTATTTGCCAGAAGACGTGCTCCTGCATTTACATGCAAGCTATTTCGACTTAAAGAGCGGCTGGGTCTATATTATTATTAGCTATAAAGGTAATAATTCTTCGCGTGCACATAGCTCTTCCAAGCTTCTATTTGTTGCGATAACTTTTTCATCCCAGTGATCAGCTCTGCGTACAATGTGTACGATACAGTTAAAACCCGCGTATAATACCCTAGCGGATACGAAACTGTAGTCTGAAAGTTTGACATTAGAACAAAAAAATTTTAAAGAATTCCTGTTGACACGATTTTCCCGAGAAAGCATTAGAAATGGTAAGTATTGAGCTTGAACCAAATGGGGCTGAACCATTTGTGATAGTATCTCGGTGCCGCCCTCCGAGTCTGTTGCAACATTGACGAAACTTGAAAAGAAGTTAACTTTTTCGATGGTGAGAACAAAGCAGTGGTGTAGCTACGAATTTTCGGTTAGGGGCAAAATCCAGTACGATTCCGACAATTTTTTTATTCCTACACATCCAGAGGAGATAAAGGCTGTGCCTAAAGACTTTTATTAGCTAGTGATACCTTTTTCTTGTTAATACAGAATTATTTCAAAAATATTATCTAAATAATGAATTGCCGAGAATTTAAACACACAATTCTTTCAGCAACATGATTAAAAGATTTTCCTTGCTTTCTTTTGCAAAACGGCTTTTGTAGCCATTTAATCGTAAGTCTGCCAAATCTTCACTATTTATAGAAACGGTTGCGAGATCTGAAAGACGACGTTCAGAGATTGTACTTTGCAAGTGTCTTGAGACGTTTTAAGCAGCTGAAGGCTCTCCTGTCAGTTACAGATGACACAGACAACGTTGAAGAATTTTGCAATAATGTAACGATGCTTTCACACTGATCCAACAATGAATGCTTTATTAAAAAGAACAGGAGATCTTGATGATCGGATGGCAAAGCTTCACCTTTGCACATTTCTCATGCATTAAGACCTTACTTAAAACATTTTTCTTCATTAAAGATTGGATTACCTACACTACAAACTTGGACAAAAATTATGAGACAAAGTTAAGTTTTTCATTAATATTCTCTTACCTTCGCATTTTACCCGTCCCCCTCACTCATTGTTGAGCGTAGAATTGCTTTCAATTTTTACTCAACATTGTTTCAAAGGGGCAGGGGGAGTGAATGATTGATTAGCAAAGCTAAAGTTGCTAGTATGGAATTGCTAGTATTACTCGGAATCTTCTGGTTGTGTCAATATATTTGGTCCAAGATTGTAGCTTGTCTTAACAAACATGCTTGTAAAATGCGGCCCATGCTCACGCGAAATCACCCAACAAGGAAATCAAATCATATAAAAAAGAAGCCAATAAAACGTGAGGTAAAGATTCAACTTTCCCAGTTACCTTATACATTCCGATCATGTAATATTTGTTACATTTCACGACGAATTTTTGACAAACTCTTCTAAAAGCCTGGTAGGGGGCCGCTGCCCCCTCTGCCCCCTTAAGCTACGCCACTGGAACAAAGAAATCCTTGTATTAGGCGATTCAAATTATTACCTTCTGAAGGAGACTTCGGAAGGATTTGCTTCTGAGTTTGTTCGAATTTTATTGAGCAATATTTATAATCTGTTTGAATTGAAGCAGATAATTAGAAGAAGACGTTAGACAGGTGTACATCAGTTGCTCAGGTTACAACTAACACGCCTATAAACTTACCTGAAACAGGTGTATTAAAAATTTCTCATGGCAGTCATTATTTAGTGATTTGTATTCGAAAATTTCAGGATTTCATACAGCGTCATTCCAAACTTATCAGGAGGAGATGAAGGAAAAACTTCAAGCATGAAAGCTGTTTATTTGATCTTAGCATAGTTGATTGGGATGGCATGGTTAACGTCCATGATGCCTTCCAACAATGGTCTCAACACTGTATCTTGTCATTGAGATTCATGCCTCATTTAAGGATATAAGAGTATCTAACAAGTACCCCCCGTAGCTTAATAGCAGCTTTCGGAAACATTTTTGTCAGAGAGACCGAATAAAAACTGCAGCTGTGAAGCGAAAATCCCCTATACTATTTGAACCTTACAGGCAACTGCGAAGTAAAGCTAACAGTCTTAACAAAATTATCAAACGAGAATATTTTTCCAAGAAATAAGCTGCCATGTAAAGGTCGTATTCATGGAAACCAATAAACCTCCTGTTGAATAAAAGTTCCAAAGCTACCAATATCGATTCGCTGATAATGTGCAAACAAGAGATAAATGCTATTCGTGGTATCCCTAACTCAATGAACAATCATTTTTGCAGTTTGGGGAAGAATCTCAGAGACAAAATACCAACCCAGTCCAATCAACTCCTGTCTCAACATCAAATTTGACCAATCCTTCGAATGGAAGAGAGCCATATAATAGCTTTCACTCTATGATATTTGAACCTATCCTTATCTCATGGAGTTTTTCCTGACAGCTTGCAGAGGAGGTGTTTGAGGGGGGTTGCAAACCGTCAAACCGCTCAAAATTTGCTAAAAAACCGTAAAACCAGGCGATATTTTGGACAAAACCGTATGGCACGATGTTAGGTCTCCGTTTTCACAAAAGTTTCATAGAATCTATTTAGTTAGTCGACTTTTCTGTTCACTTCACGTTTTTGAGACGTTTTCCTCCCATAAAAAATTTTGTTTTTTTGTTGGCAAACCTGTACCTTCACTGAGTCGGATTCAGTATAGAAAACGCAAAATCTTGATCAAAAACCGGAAACATTATCGTGAAATGCCGTAAAACCGTTCACCGACGTTATTTTCAAAACCGAAAAAACGCGTAATTTTTCGGACAAAACCGAAGACCCGAGCCAAAATATTGGCAAACCGCGTAACCGTAAAACCCAAACACCCCGTCCTTGCAAGTTGCCAGAGTAGCTCCATATTTAAGGAAGGCCCATCTGATGAGAGATCAAAATACAGGCCAACATCTGTTCTTCATGCTGTTTCTAGGTTCTTTGGAAAGTTGTGTACGACCAACTGTTTCGATGTTTGGAAGAAAACGAACTCATGTGTTTACATCAGTCCGACTTTCGCTCTTTACATCAGTCCGACTTTCGCTCTTAAAAGAAGGTCTTTGGCTTCGTTGAAAGTGGTATTCTTCTTGTTAAGATGATACTCTTTGGTTTGGTGCCCATTAAAGGGGTCCGGGGGCGTAGCCCCCGGGAAAATTCTTGGTGACCACGCCCTTCAGAACCCCGGAGAAGGTGTGCAACGCCCTTTTTAATCCTCCAATGCGTTTTTATAATTATAGGAAAAATTGTTAAAATCATCCAGAAAAGGAGCAAAAATGAAAGGTTTTTAAAATATGGAATTAAAAGCTTATAAAATATGCAAAGAACAAAACTTCCCGAACTTCAGATATCTTAGTTAAGGCTAGATAGTCAAACTGTTGCTTGGGATATCGTACATTAAATAATTTTCCATGATTCAAAGATTACCATATTTTATTCAGTCGATCTTCCTTTTCTTTTTCTTTAACTGAATTGTCGTTCAATATTTCATTTAATTCCTTTAAAACTTCAAATTCCATCAATAACATAGGGCCTAGCCTAGACAGCTTTGACACATCTAAATAAAAATGGCGGCCTTTCCGCGCGCTTTTCACTTTCAAAGAGTAATGCAGCAGCAACAACATTGATGAATAGATTTGTGTTTGAGCATTCCTATTGGCCTGCGCCATTCTGCACCATGCAGAAAACACATTTGATTGGCCTGCGCCATTTTCAGAGAAAGATGATTGGCCTGCGAATTATCTTTTGAATCTGTAGGGGCTCCCGCTAAAATTCAGGTCAAGCCAAAAAGAACAAAGAGAAAGAATCACGCAAACAAAGGTCCTAGTTCCTCATTTTCCTTCTGGTCCGGTTATTCGTTTGACGAACAAGAAAGAAAACACTGCTAATGTGGTTTTTTGCAAGACAACGTATCAAAATTTCCTTTCATGAGAATAAACAGCAAGACAATCAACCAAGGAAGTAAATGATGACGTTGCAAGGCGATGTGTTACCGCAAAAAGGGAAAATGATTGACTTCAGCCCCCGAAGACAAAGATGCCGAGTTCCAGTTATCAAAATGAGAATCGAAAGTCAGTTATACTAAATATAGATCTTTGAAAATTTTAAGGGTGCTTGAGCACCCCTAGCACCCCTCTGAATCCGCCCCTGCTGTGGCTTTGAACATCATTTGTTCCGGTTGAATTTAAATAAAAGAAAGCAGTTTTGCAAAGAAAATGGTGTCTCTTTTGATATTTGTACCACAGAGTCTTGTTTGAGGATCTTCCTGAGGATCAAGGATCTTCCTTTCGCACTAAAGAAGGCCGAAGCAAACATGTATGCTGATGATTTCCTATTCCTCTAACAATTTGGAAATATTAGATATGGTTTTAAATGCTGAACTTGTTGAGAAGTTGCTTCAAGGTAATTATTTGTCCTCAAATGCTGTTAAAACACAGACGATAATAATTGGGTCAAATCAAAACAGAAATAAAAAATAGTGCAGCGGGCTTTACTACCTGTGTTCGATGTCGGTGGAACAGATATTGATCTGGTGAACAAGATAAAATACCTTGATCTGCTAGCTAATCTAACGTGGAAGTGCCAAATAGAGGGTATAAAAGAGAACGTTTCTCGTGTTACGGGCCTTTTGAAAGACTGTAAAAATTTTGTATTACTGAAGACCTTGAATGATAATTATCGAGGTATTGTTAAACCATCCACAGCTAAACTATTTATGCTCTGGTTGTACAAATCTTTGAAAGATCCTGCACGGCCGGATCAGTTGACAATATCGTCTGTTTTTCCAGGTTTTCTTCTGGAAAAACCCTTGGAACAACCAGTACTTGTGCGTTTGACAGAATTTCAGAGCTTGGACCCGTGTGCCAGAATAACAAGATATGGATGCATGTCCAGAGTACTGGTACTGTCTAAACGTTACGTTTCAACATTGGTGATTAGCTACTATTTGTTCAGAAGTCTAGCGGTCATTGAGAGGGAAGATGGAAATCATGGTTTCTTTGACCAATTTTGGCGTAGAAACAAAAAATAACTTTACAACAGTTACTTTTGGCAGGCTTGCAAACAAGGCACTGAGATGCTCAAGTCTCTACGTGTGTTAGGACTAACAAGGAGGAAGCCATGATTCGAGGCATTCTCTCAGACATCGATCAAGGTACTATTAATCTACTTATCAATGAGTATGTCAGAAAAAATGTGAAAAGAAAACAGCAGCAGCTCAATTTTAGACAAAGCTAGTGATATCTTTGCCCGTAAAACCAAAGATCCAATTGTATGTTATTGAGTGTGAGACTGTTGACGACTATTATGAAATGGTAATCATGTTTAAGTTAAGCGGAATCTCGAAGGAGAAAAGCACGAATAAACGCAATTCTAAGATTGCAACATAAACTAATACGCCATATTGAATAACAAAACACGAGGAATAAAGTAGATTAATAAGTACTTCATGTACGATACACGAAGATGAAACGTCATTTCTAACAAATCATTCTTAAAGAAAAGTGGGAAGCAACCGAACGAGCCTTGACAAAAAACTTTCCAACTAAATTTGTGGATTATTTTAAGAGGCACCAAGAGAAAGCTATTCGGGGAAAATTATTAAACGCAAAGCAAGCAAAACAGCAAAGGAGGTAAGTTTTATTATGAAGTAAGTTCAAGATTGGTTTGTGTCAAATTTCTGGAATTCTTGGGTATAACTGGTTACATCTGATGCTCATGCTTTTATCCATTTTTGGATGAAATCTTTCGCCAGGCGACCAAATATACGACCAAAAATGAATTAGACAAAATGGGTAAACAATACTTTGATGATAATGTCTGTCTGCAGAAAATCGACATGCACTTCTCCGGCATTTCCTATCTTTCGTACCGAAGTAAAAATCCGTACATAAGAGCATGATCGATCCCCGATTTCACAATGATGCCTTGTTCTCCTGGATCAGCTTCTGAACGACCTGGCTTTTGATCAAATTTGCATTTAAACCACTATTCACCCATTGAAGAAAGATAAAAAGAATTGTAGTCAAGGAAAATTCCACATTCTCGAGGATTTACAATCACGGCATAATGCGTCAAGATTCTCTTGAAAAAATTTGATGCTGAAGCAATCTTCCGTGAAGAAGAATTCGATTGTAGATATTCCATCAGCTGACCTAGGGCGTATTTTTTGGTCACATTCTGTTTTTGGCAGACTTTCGGAAAGTTTCGTCTACCAAAAACACGGTTTCCGAAAATCGAAGGCAGATCGAGCAAGGCATCTGTTTCCTTGGTTGCAACGCTTGTAAAAATCGTTTGAGCATGCGCCGTTCTTAAGGGATGCCGATGATTTCTAAAGGGCAGCCCATGAAATTTGAAAACATTTCTAACGTGATAGTGGGCATTTTTTCGTTTTGATAGTACACCTAACAAACAAAATGGCAGGATTAGAAGTCAATGAGAATTCAAATCATTTTGATGACACTGTTTTTCCCTTGGTTTGGGGCATCGCAAATGAATTTATGGAAGAAAAGATGGACATTTTAGATGACGGTGGCAATGAATTTGAAGGTGTTACGTTAATCATACTTGCTGTTGTGTTTCAACTTGCCGAAAGAGTCCAAGGGGTCCGAATCAAGAATTGTAAAGAAACTATTTAAAGGTACAGCGATTTCACATTTAAGAGACATTTCCGTATGTCGAGAACATCATTTGAAGCTCTATTGGAGATTTTGGCACCGTCAGACCAGTTTCAAACTCAAAATAATGGTGGGCGAAAACCTGTCCCTATTGAAAAACAAGTGCTGCTTTTTTTGTGGTTCCTGTCGAACCCTGAAGCGCTGAGAGCGATTTCAGACCGTTTTGATCATGTAGATAGCACAGTTATGATATCCATTCGTAGAGTAATGCGATCCATAAAGAGTAATTTATCGAATTTTGTCATAAAATGGCCTCCGGCCAATATGCGTTTGATGTGATGGAGGGTTTCAACTTGATGAAAGGGTTTCCAAACGTGCTTGGTGCGATCGATGGCTGTCATATCCCAATAAAAGCCCCTCATCACTGTCCTGAAAATTACATCAACAAAAAAATCTTTCACTCTATCATCCTTCAAGGTATTTGCGACAACAAAATGTGCTTCACCGATTGCTACGGATCTGTACACGATGCATGAGTCATGAGAAATTCAGATATATATTTTTCCTCTGCTGCAGACAAGTAAAATCATTTCCCAGGTGATTCTCATGTTTTCGGCGATGCTGCATATCCTTTGGAATCATGGCTGATGACACCTTTTAAGAACAATGGAGTTTTGACAAGGGATCAAAGGAGCTACAATTACAAGCACTCTGCAACAAGAAATGTGATGTTCTTTTGCCCTTTTAAAAGGAAGATTTCCTAGACTGAAATATGTTGATTTCAAGAAAATAAATGATGTTTCGTTGCTCGTTATTGCCGCATGCACTCTTCACAACTGCTGCCTTCAGCAAGACCATGATTACGAACAGTTCTTGGACCAGCATGGTGACGAAGTCAATAATTTCCAAAATTTAATGCAAGAAGATGCTTCAGTAGAAGGCAAAAGAGGAAAACTTGTCACACTTTTGGCAAGAAGGAATCCACCAGCACTTTAGACTTGAGATTTTTTGTTGATATTCAATCATCTCTCTTAACAGCTATTAATTAAACAAGTTACAAAATTCTTGAGTTTTCATTCAATTTGCTACCATAAAAATAACCGAAGTATGTAAATTGAATTGGGTTGAATAACTGAAAAGAGCATGATGCCTCCCCACCATTTGATGTGGAACAGCCTACTTGGACTATAAAATATTACACTTAAAATCTGCAATTCTAATCAACAGTAAACTATTAAATAAAACTCAATAAAAATTATCCAAGTGACAAACGCAATAAAAAAATTATTTAAAATAGTTCAAATTAAAAGTTATTATGTTTGAAAATTTTCTTTGCAATAGATTTCTGCAATTCAATTCTTCTTCAACGTGGAAACTAAATCTTTTAAGAAATCTTTTAAGATATCTTTTCTGCATGCATCAATTCAGCTTGTCTTAATTTTTCTGCCTCAGCTGCTTTTCTTTCCTCTTTGTAGGCATCTAGCCAGTTCACCATGGCTAGGGCCGATGCAGTGGCGGTGGATGTGTACTTCCTTGCTCTTTTGCATGGCTTTGGCCCTCGCCAGCAGCGTCTTCAATTTCTTCAGCTGCCCCAGCCTGTTCTGATGGCAATGGGACCTCTTGATCATTCTCAGCCAAATCATTATTTTCAATGTGTTGTGCTGATTCAATTTGACGAGAATAATCCCCTCTGTCAGAGCTGCTGCATGTAGACAAGGGGGTAACATTTGGCCTATATCCGTACAGTTCACTTAACTGACTGAAGTATGCGCCTTCTCTGCGATCATTTCCCAAGTATGTGTATCCATGTTGCTGAATATCTTGAGCAATGGCCTCCCATATATGCTTTTTTGTGATTTGGATTGGTGAATTTAAATTCATGATCCTTGTACGTTTCGATAAGCAGCAGAGTTTGGTGCTCTTTAAATATGAATAGTTTTTTCCTGGAATTTTGTTTTTATCGGGTAGAGCACTTTCCTGAGCAGACTGAGACTGGTAGACAGCAAGGGTAGGACCTAAAATAGCCAATTCACTTTCAGACGAATCCGAATTAAACATAATTTCTTCAAGGTTTACTGTTGTATTAGAGCTGGCAGGGTTATTTTCCTGTTCTTTTCTCTTTTTCCAAAGCTCTTGCATATCTAAAAACTCTTCGTATGTAACTCAGAATTCAGCACGTTCAAGTTGTTGTTTGCCATATTGAAAATTGTCTGTCGTGTTTGAAAATACCGCCAAGTGCATTATTTCGCGCCAGATTTGTTTTGCTTAACTCGAAATGGCGTCTCATCGCCTCAGTTTCAAGCGTGTACAACGTCAAAACGAGATTTCTTGCGAAGCCTGCGAAGCCTTCCAGCTTTGGGAGCAGAAGGTTTTGGAGGCTTACCAAACCTGCCGTTTACAGAAGGCGGTACCAAAAAAAGTTTCGACGTCTACCGAGAAAAGAAGGCGTCTGCTGAAAACAGAATGTGACCACAAAAATACGCCCCTAATGATAAAAGCAGTCAGAAACGAAGCTGGCATAGAATCACTGATTGACAAGCTGCGAAAGAAGAAAAATAATATATTTGAATGCAATTGTAAGGATTATGCTTCACACTTTTGAAAAGACCTTTTTGTTGCAATTGCTGATTGCTATTTGCTTGAAATTAATGACAAAGTATGTATTGAAGTAACTAAAAGAAAACTTAGCTACTAAAAAGCTTTGAAAAGTCCTTTTCTTTGGTCCCTGGGTTTGTTCAGAGCAGTCAAACGGACAGCTATGATGATTGCCATCGTCGTCGCCTCTTCGATTGCCATCGTCATCGCCTCTTCGATTGCCATCGCATAACCGCCGATCGCCATCAAGTAGCCAGTAAAAACCTCTACAGAATCAGATGTGCAGGCCATGGATTACTCATAGATTTGTTTAGTTTAAACCCTTGGTTAATCTTAACTTGCGAATATGAAGTTCAAAAGGTACACTTGACTTGAATGACACCCATCATTAATCAACTGATTAGAGTGGGTGTGGTTTAGCCCACTGAGTAGATAAGAGACGGATGCAAAACGTTGTTTGATAAAAATGGCAGGAAAAGCCTCATTAAATTATTTCAAGATGAATACTATTGTCCCCGAAATCGATGGAATGATAGACTCTGATTACACGGGATCAGATCCAAATGGTATCGGTAATGGTATGGTATTTTTGAGGGGTATTTAAGGCCCATTTCCACTTCATTCGCATTCACTGTTCGCTAGCAAAGTTGTTGTTCACTTAAAAAACAGCCTTCGCGGAGCGAATTTAGACTGTTCGCTCAAGTTTAATTCTTGAGCAAATTCGCCTAAAGAAAGGTAGAAATTAGAAATGACATCCCCTCTTTGTAAATACAGAAATGCTCAGGATGCAGCATGGACTAGGATAGCTGATGCAGTTGGCCTACCTGGGAAAGAATCTGCTGTAAAATCGAAATGAAAAGATTTAAGAGATACATCGAAAGAAACTGAAGACGTTGGCTTCTAAATCAGGAGACGCTGAGGCGTCAAGAAAATTAACTGGCATGAATGAGTGCAATGGAATTCACGAAAAGGGTTTTTTTTAACTTGGACACCCAAAGTCACTCAAATTTCAGCCAACGCAAGAATAAGAGAAATCACCCGACCCAATCCTTTACTTCCTAGCTGTTGAAGTTGATGAGGGGGGGGGCATACCGACACCAGATATGCCAGACCTTGATAATAACAACTTGAGTTTGTCAAATTGTTATTATTTTTCTACTGTTGTGGAAAAAATTGAACCAGTCCAGCCAAAGCTAAGTTTGAATGGAAAAAGAAAAACGCAAGACCAGCCATCCAACGAGCTGGATCATGCGATTTTAAAAGAGCTGAAAAAACACCACCTTCACCTGATGCAGATGAAGACAGCTTGTTTCCTAAAGCCTTCTTTCCCGGCTGAAAAGATTGGAACCGAGGGAAAAGGTATAAGTCAAATGCCAAATACAACAAATTTTTTTGATGCAGAGTTTGGACAGAACTGAATGTTAAAACGTTCTTTGCAAGCGTTCATATGGAAAACAAATGCTAACAAGTTGACTAGCCCTAAATCACTTGCAGTCTCCATTCTCCATGATCCTGGTATCACATTTGCCTCTCGGTCCCCGCATCCTTGGGGGCAATACCTTCTCTCACTCGCTTTAACAGTTGCTTCTTTCTGCATCAAAAAACTATGTAGAGCAATAACAGCTTCACTAACTCTAATACAGCACTCAGGATATGCATTCAGGGGCGCAAATGAGGGGGTGTGTGGGGAGTGTGACACCCCTCCAATAATTTTTCCGACCGGTCCCAGTAGCTACTTTATAGTGATAAAGTCGGTCCCGATCCAGCTCTGAACTAAATTATTTCCATTTTCAAAAGTAATAAACAGAGTTGTACCCGAAAACCAAAGAAAAATCGGTAAAAAATTACTCTCATGCAGATCATTGAACATTGAACTTAATTCACCACGCTGTATTGCATAGCAGGAAATAGTGATGATGTTTCCTTGAAAGAACAAATTAGCAAACAAAAGGGCCAGAGCAGCTAGGCGGGACAACTTTCGGCCAATTGCAACCCAATCCCTTCATGACAGTGCAATGTATTGGTTGTCAATACTGCCGTTAGTCAGGAGATGCCTAGCTGTACAACAAAGACAAGTTGTGTCAGCCATTTCTGGCCTTATTTTTTATTTTTCTGGACAATTCCGGGCGCCAGGCGACAACATCGACATAATTTTGACAAAAATTGTTGTTTCTTAGGTTTTCTTCAACAGCTGGGCTGCGCAAAAATTACATTAAAAGAGTCCTGAAATGGTCACCAGAGCGATTCTAGCAACCCAATTTTTCAAAATTTTCCGGGGCAGCATGCCCCCGAACCCCCCTAGGTGGGTGCGCTTTTCGGCACACAAAGACCAATACCCTTCGGTCCCACTTCATGACTCCCCCCCAATAATTTTTTCGATTTGCGCCCCTGTATGCTTTGATCGGCCTTTTGAAAATTCTCCATCTTGCAGTGGAAATATAAAATCGCTTCGCATTCGCTTTCCCTGATCGCGAGCGAACGGCGAACAGCGAATGCGAAAGAAGTGGAAATGGGCCTTTACACGGTATCGGATCCAAAAGTATTAGCGATTACATGGCATCGAAACAAGAGAAATGTTTTCGATTTTAAAACAGATTCCAATCACAGACTTGAGAGACCAAAAATTATAATTTCCTGCAAATCAGCTTTTTCTTTTTTGCTGCAACATTTTTTATTTCCTATTTTTAGAAGCAGTTGCTTTGAATTTGTTCAAAGTCAGTTTGATTGTTTGGCGGCAAACAAATTTGAAATCCCTACAGTAGACTTTTCCCATTATTAAGTCACACGTGAAACTACTGTATATATATATTATTGAATTCTATATTTTTTGTATGCATGCAATTGCCTGTATTTTATTATTTTTTAAAGAAAACATATTTCGTTATTTCGCTATTTCGTCAATTCGCTATTTCTTTGTTATCGCCGAATACGTTTTGCCAGCTTAACCCACAATCCTGAACAAAATATATTGAGACTCGTACAAGTTACTCATAAATAAAAATCTTTCCTCTGCCCCCTTTCCCCTTTTAAGCAATGTTGTTGTTAGGACAAATATTTAAAGATCAGAATTTCGCTTCAACTGAAACAACATTGCTTTTTAGGGGGAAGGGGGGGGAGCAATATTAACGTTTTCTTATCACCTAGAATTTATTTAAGAATTTTTCATCACAGCACAAACATGCCACAAACAATTTCCGAACCACATACGCAGAGCAAATTGGCAAAAGTGATGCTGTCTAACAAGGCATGGGGTTGCTCGGCTATCAAAACGAAGGGGGCCTTTTATAGCGGGTCCGGAAGCTGCAAAACCGCAACAAATTTAGCTCAAAGCCGCAAACTGCGATGAAATTAATCGCCAAGCCGCGGTCGCTAATTTAACAGATATTGTTTAGACTGCCACTCCTCCTCATTAACATTAGCTTGTCAATCGACATTAATCCGGTTACTTGGTTATTTCCCTGGTTACCGTACTCATCTAATACATTTTCTAGCGGCACAGAGCCCTTTTAGCCCAATCTATTGTGAAATTCAGAATATAGCTGTAATTCGGTTTCCCAAAATTTTGCCGAAGACTTCCCACAGAAGTAACACAGAAAAACACGTGGACATAATTTTCACAAACTTATATCCAATGAACTCAACTTTGAAGTGTAAGTAAAATAAACTGATGAAGTGAGCGAACTTAAATACACAAATGAAGCGTCTAGCCGAATTGGCAAAGAAGTAAGACAAAGCATTGTTATAAATATAGAAACGAATAAGCTAAACATGATAATAACTAAAGGTGCCTAATCAACTGACTAACGAGGAGCCAATGACACATGAGCCATGCTAATAAGGCGCGAAAGATGCCATAGGACCTGCGCACAGAAACTAAATGACGCAAAAAGCAAAGAAAACCATGGGAAAAACGGAAATGAAAGGGCGCGAACGCGAACGCTACCAACTAACAGAGCACTTAAAACTAACCGTATGACATACCTATAGTCCTAAAAAGTAGCTGTATTACATAGCCGCTGACTGTTTATTCGGTAAAAAGCCGCAGCCGCATTCACAAAGCCGTAGACCGAGGCCAAAACACAGCGAAAGACGCAAGACGCATCTTTTTCTGAAGCCGCAAACCGTAGCAAAATCATTGCCGAATCCGTAAACCGAACGCAAAATAGGGGTCGATATAAGAACAGATATAGCTAAGAACAGTTTAGAACAGATTAAGTTGAAGATCGTCGATGAAGTTAAAAAACGATGTCTTGAAGCATCTCTTGAAACAGGAGCCTCGACTTGGTTGTCTGTATTGCCACTAGATAAAGAAGGTTTTGTTCTTCACAAGAGGTCATTTCGCGATGCCCTCTTGCTCAGGTACAACTTACCTCTATCAAGATTGCCTGCAAAATGTGGCTGTGGGTCTAGCTTCGACGTTGAACATGCTCTGTCATGCAAAAAAGGTGGCTTCATAAAGTTAAGACATAATGAAGTCAGGGATTTGACTGCTGAAATGCTGAATGAAATCTGCCATGATGTAGAGACAGAGCCAGTTCTGACACCCTTGAATGGAGAAATGCTGCCAAATCAAGCAAACACGAGTGAGAATGCTAAGGCTGACATCGCTGCAAGAGGTTTATGGATCAAAGGTCAACGAGCTTATTTTGATGTAAGGGTTTTCAACCCGTTTGCTCCGCGACATTCTGCCATATCCCTAGAGAAAGCACATGAAAGAAACGAGCGGGAGAAAAAACGTAAATACAACGATCGCATTCTGCAGATTGAACATGGGTCTTTCACGCCACTAGTTTTCACAACATCAGGAGGCATGAGCAAAGAATGTCAAACATTTTACAATAGAGTAGCCGAGTTACTGGAAGATAAGAGACGGCTGCCGAAAAGTATGGTTTAAAATTGGATTCGGACAAGAATCGCCTTCTCCTTGCTGAGATCCATGAACCTCTGCATTCGTGGATCAAGATCCCTTAGAAAAAGGAAGGATCTTACATCTGAGACAGACATTGACATTTGCATGTCTAGTTGTGACTTGATTTTCGAGCAATAGGCTTAAACTGTTTAGTGGACTTGTTATATTTATAAATTTTGTTTCTTTGTTTTAAATAGATGAGTAATTAATTCGATTGGCGAAAAAAAAATAGGGGTCGAAGCCGCGAAGCCTCAAACCTATAATAGGCCCCCAACGAAGGGTCTCAAAATGGTTGACATTATTATTCAATTTTGTTCGACGGTGCAAGTAACGTAAGTTATGCTGTCACTTTGAGTTTAAAGGTGGCAATCCAAAGAATAATTGGGCAGTCTTCAAGCAAAAACGGCTGAAGTAATCTCTGTTTCCCCGAATGTGCCCAATTCTAGAGGAGACCCGGGGGCATTCTTCCCAAGAAAATTTTTTAAAATTGGGTAGCTACAATTGCTCTGGTGACCATTTAGGACAGCAAAACAACGAAATAATGGCATTAGGGGTTAAGGGGAAACTACGCTGACGACAGCAATGCTTTCTAACATATACTGACATGTTATTGTTGCATTCGGCTGAAGTTGAAGATTTCGTGCTCCGGGAGGTAACTTAATAGGCATGAGTTACGGAGACGTGCCATTATTTAGGGGTACCTTTTTGTGGAAAGTGCGGAATATTGGGTCTCCTTTTTAGCCGAATGTGGATAATAATTGGTACCATTTGAGGAATTATCTGGAGAAATAAATATTCTGGAGAAATTGGCAAGCTTAACATTTTACAAAATGAATGTCAAGAGAGAAATGATAATTCTTTTGACCAAAGCGAGGTTGCCATTCAAAATGCCTGGATTTTAGCAGATGTACCCTATTAAATGATCTAAAATCCCTTAAAACAAGATTTCATTCCCTGATTTTTGTTGAAATCAGAAGAAGTGCACCCCCCTTTTGTAACAGCAACACTCGAAAAGTAGTTTTGTTCTTCTAAAGGAAGTAAAGGGAAACTAATTGGTATCCAAAATTCGTTTATCCAGCAAAATCCCTGTCTTGTGAGTTGTAGTAGTAGCAAGTAGTAGTAGCAACAGTTATGATTTTTTCAACATAAATTCTTTTGTGTATCATCTTTTGTTTATCTGCTTCTCCTTGTTCAGTACCTCGTTTAATTTAATGAACAATATTCAATATAAGTTCTTGTGTAAAATCTACTGCTCTTATATTTCTACTTAACGTGGATAAAATCTACACAATCAATATGATGGCATTGATAAGTGGTCCAGCACAGGGGCGCCGGGAGCATGGGGGCAGTGAGGGCATGCCCACATGCTACAGGGGCAGCGAGGGAGTGCTGTGCCCTCCTGATAATTGTAATAATGCTTGTAGATTCATTATGAGTCGCGTAGTTTAGGCGTCGTTTCTTTGACGCCATTTCATGCTTTCGAGCATTGAAAAGTAGCCCTACTTCATAAAAGAGTTATTCTCTTTCCGCAGATATTGTATTTTGCATAACTCTAAATTATAAATTTCTCCTGGAGAACTAAATACTGACTGCAGAGCATGCCCTTATGAGCATTGAACAATTTTGCAATCGTCTACTAGAGCTCCGTTCAGACGAGGAGATTCAGCGTCTTTTCCTACAGTGGGAAATTGGTCAGGAATGAAAAAGAACTGCGAAGTTCCAAACATCTTGAAGATTTCGTCATTCATTCTCAGGCTCCAATCGAGATTACTGACATTTCTGAGATGAATGGACTTAAAATTATAAGACAGTTTCTACTCGAGAAGCAACTTTCAACGTTTGACTGTATTTACTGAATACACTGTTAGTTACTATATTCAAGAAAGAGAAGTTTAGCTTACTGCGAACGACTGTAACTGAATAATGATCTTAGAACTAGCAAGGTATTTATACTACAGAATCACATGACCATAAAAAGACGGGGTGCACTAAGGGGGACTCTACATTTCTCCCCTCCTAAATAAACTAAGTTCTAATACAATGAACTTAAACTAAACACGAAGTGCACCCCCAAGGAATAGTGTCTGGCAAATTTCTGTGTTGTCGCAGTCTTCTTCGTCGATCTCTGTTAAAACCATCATTTTCAACCTCATCGTTTACACTGGAATCAGAATCTGAATCCGAATAATCGCTGCCGTCTGAAAGTTCACTTTCACTTGAATTCAATTCTTCATCGGATGTTGTCTTTGGGATGGGTTTATTTTGAAATCCATTGTCGACAACAGGTAGAAGGCGATCGTGGTGTACTATCTTTCGTTCCTTGCGAGAGTTCTCGATCTGAAAATTTACACCGTTCGGTAACTTGGCTATGATCGTCCATGGACCTCTGCGGGGTGCCAATTTGCGGTTTTCTGTCTTATAATGCTTTACTTTCAGCCAAACTTGCTGACCCTCAGTGTAATCGATAAAACGGAGATTTCGATTATAATGTTGCTGCATCTTCCGCTTACTAATCTCCAAAGTATCTACTACATTAGAGAAGATATCTTTCAATAACAAACTGATTGCATATTGGAAGTCTGCTGGCAGAATTTCGTCGTGCTGATCTGGTGTGGCATTGTCGAAAGCAATGTCTTGAGGTAAGATGACTGATCTGCCGAAAACCACGTTGTAGGGAACGCAGTGGGTTGCTTTGCTTTCGCTGGCGTTTAAAGCGAACACTAATCCAGGCAATATGGAACGCCATTTGATTTGTTGAAGGCGACGATGTAACAGAACAGCACGCAATAAATCTTTGACAGTGCGGATATTTCTCTCAGCAAAACCATTACCCTGACTATGATACGCAGAAGATCTACGCTTTTCAATTCCGAGCTTATTACAGACATGTGCCATAAATTCCCCGTCGACATTTGAGCCTTGATCTGACAGGAGATAGAGAGGGCTGCCATGAACATAAATCCAATGTCTAAGTAAGGCATCAACTATTTTCGGTGCTGTTTGATCTTTTAAGGGTACAGCTTGGACGAATTTCGAAAAAATATCGCCAATGAGC
This sequence comes from Chrysaora quinquecirrha, assembly GCA_014526335.1. Lineage (NCBI taxonomy): Eukaryota > Metazoa > Cnidaria > Scyphozoa > Semaeostomeae > Pelagiidae > Chrysaora > Chrysaora quinquecirrha. The sequence continues at coordinate 34,818 of JACTAT010000032.1, forward strand.
AAGATATATTGATAGCCATCGTGATCTTTAGGTAAATAGGCGATATCGATAGAAAGAAATTGCATCGGTGCATTCGGGATAAACACTTTCGTAAGTGGTGCTTTGGGTGGAGATGTGGCGCACTTTGTTTTCTGACAGGTTTCACAGCCTTGACAAAACGACTTGATGTAATTGAACATACTTGGCCAGTAATAACGGTCTTTTAACAACGAATAGACTTTGTCGGTGCCAAAATGAGCAATATTATGGTATTCTGTGACGATAACTTTTCGTAAGGAAGGAGGAATGACAGGGCGACCGGATTTTGTAAGCAAACCATCACTGACACGCAGCTGCAACTGAACTCTTTTCAATTTGCCTGATGAAATTTTTTCTCCGTTCAGAACACATTTTGTGGCATCTGAAATCAAGGGATCTCGTGATTGTTCCTCTTTCAACTGAACGCGAAAACTATCCTGATTAACGAACAGAGCATATACCTTTTCCTCAAAGTCGGTTGATGGCAGAACTTGACTTGCCGCTTGATTTCTCGATAGGGCATCGGCTTTGATATTGAGTTTACCCGGAATGTATTGGATGGTATAGTCAAACTCTTCTAACTCAGATAGCCAACGAGCGAACTTACCACGTGGATCCTTCTGTTCACGCAGATGTGTAAGAGGATTATGGTCAGACTTTAAAACAAACTTTGCGCCTGCAAGATAAACGTGCCAATGTCTGACTGCGAAAACTAGAGCGAATGCTTCCTTGTGGGTTGCCGACCAGTTCTTTTGCGAAGATTGTAACGCTGTAGAGAAGTACGCTATTGGATGTATACGATCATCACTTCCAACTTGTGATAAAACTCCGCCAACTGCATCGTTGCTAGCATCAACTTCGAGAATAAACGGTTTTCCTAATTGCGGGAAGCTTAAAACTGGCTGGGATGACAGTTTCTGTTTTAAAATAGAGAAGGCAGCTTCACAGGAATCATCCCATTGGAAGGGAACAGTTTCGCTAGTTAGCTTGTTTAAAGGTTGACAAATATCGGCGAAATTCTGAATAAACGACCTGTAAAATCCGGCTAAGCCTAGAAATCCTTTTAATTCCTTCCTAGTTTCTGGGCGTTTATAATTGTCATAATTGTGGCTTAATTCCTCGATTCGAAAGCTGAAAACCTAGAAAATTAACCTTGTCGCTGGCAAAAACACACTTTGAGAGCTTAAGCGATATCCCCGACGATTGCAATCGTTGGAACACTTGTTCAAGATTATGGAGATGTTCTTGGAAATTTCCACTGAAGATTACAATGTCGTCCATGTAAGATAAGACGCGATCTGAAGGAAGTCCTGATAAAGTGATATCCATCATCCGTTGGTAGGATGCTCCGGCGTTACATAGCCCATATGGCGTGACGTTGAATTCAAATTTCCTCTTGGCACAGAAAAGGCAGTTTTTTCTTTGTCTTCTTCTGCTACTGGCATCGACCAATATGCAGAAGCAGCATCCAGAGTTGTCCAGAATTTTGCTCCATGCATTCGGTCGATCACGTCACGAATATGTGGTAGCGGGTAAGAATCCTTCTTGGTTACGTTATTAAGCCCACGAAAATCGCAAACAAAACGCATAGTCTTTCTTTTTTACGAGGATAACCGGGGCATTCCACGGCGATGCAGATGGTCGAATGATGCCGTTATCAAGCATTTGTTGCACTTAATTGCTTACTTCTTTGTCCCAAGCGTGGGGAATACGGTACGGTTTCATTCGCACTGGTTGAGCGTCCTCTGTGATTATACGATGCGTCATAATAGGTACGGGTGTCGGTTTCCTGGGATTAGAAGCGAAAATATCTCCGTATTTGGAAAGTAATGCCATTAACTGATCTTTTTCATTAGCAGAGATGTCATTGCCGGGAAATACATTCGACTGAAGACTTGTTGGATTCTTGGTTTCATTTAAATCGACTTTGGAAACAGTTTCGCTCACCTTGACCCCCTTGACCCCAATGCCCAATGACCCCCTTTGTTAACACTTGGGCAGCAAACAAGGAAGACTTTGGAGATGCTCGGCAGAGCATCCATGTATGACCTATGGAGAGGATCGAAATCTTCAAACGGATTGAAATTTCTGAATATAGCAGTATAGTTGTAGTCACTTGTACTGAATCCATGTACACATACGAGTATCTAGTAGTATATATACATAGGATACATAATATAAAGTAATGTGGCCTGCAACTGCCTGCAACTGCTGTTCCAACAGACGTCTTCTTGAAAAGGGTGTATATAGTGTATATAGAGTATATATAAGTATATTGATGTATATACCGGTATATAGTGACCCAACCTATGCTCTCACAGATGTCTTCTTGAATATGGTGTATATAGTGTATATAGAGCATATATAAGTATATTGATGTATATACCGGTATATAGTGAACCAACCTATGCTCTCACACATGTCTTCTTGAATATGGTGTGTATAGTGTATATAGAGTATATATAAGTATATTGATGTATATACCCGTATATAGTGACCCAGCCTATGCTCTCACACATGTCTTCTTGAATATGGTGTGTATAGTGTATATAGAGTATATATAAGTATATTGATGTATATACCGGTATATAGTGACCCAACCTATGCTCTCACAGATGTCTTCTTGAAAAGGGTGTATATAGTGTATATAGAGTATATATAAGTATATTGATGTATATACCGGTATATAGTGACCCAACCTATGCTCTCACAGATGTCTTCTTGAATATGGTGTATATAGTGTATATAGAGCATATATAAGTATATTGATGTATATACCGGTATATAGTGAACCAACCTATGCTCTCACACATGTCTTCTTGAATATGGTGTGTATAGTGTATATAGAGTATATATAAGTATATTGATGTATATACCCGTATATAGTGACCCAGCCTATGCTCTCACACATGTCTTCTTGAATATGGTGTGTATAGTGTATATAGAGTATATATAAGTATATTGATGTATATACCGGTATATAGTGACCCAACCTATGCTCTCACAGATGTCTTCTTGAATATGGTGTATATAGTGTATATAGAGTATATATAAGTATATTGATGTATATACCGGTATATAGTGACCCAACCTATGCTCTCACAGATGTCTTCTTGAATATGGTGTATATAGTGTATATAGAGCATATATAAGTATATTGATGTATATACCGGTATATAGTGACCCAACCTATGCTCTCACAGATGTCTTCTTGAATATGGTGTATATAGTGTATATAGAGTATATATAAGTATATTGATGTATATACCGGTATATAGTGACCCAACCTATGCTCTCACAGATGTCTTCTTGAATATGGTGTATATAGTGTATATAGAGCATATATAAGTATATTGATGTATATACCGGTATATAGTGACCCAACCTATGCTCTCACAGATGTCTTCTTGAATATGGTGTATATAGTGTATATAGAGTATATATAAGTATATGGATGTATATACGCGTATATAGTTGCATATCCCATGCTCTCATAGATGTCTTCTTGAATATGGTGTATATAGAGTATATAGAGCATATATAAGTATATTGATGTATATACCGGTATATAGTGACCCAACCTATGCTCTCACAGATGTCTTCTTGAATATGGTGTATATAGTGTATATAGAGCATATATAAGTATATTGATGTATATACCGGTATATAGTGACCCAACCTATGCTCTCACAGATGTCTTCTTGAATATGGTGTATATAGTGTATATAGAGCATATCTAAGTATATTGATGTATATACCGGTATATAGTGACCCAACCTATGCTCTCACAGATGTCTTCTTGAATATGGTGTATATAGTGTATATAGAGCATATATAAGTATATTGATGTATATACCGGTATATAGTGACCCAACCTATGCTCTCACAGATGTCTTCTTGAAAATGGTGTATATAGTGTATATAGAGTATATATAAGTATATTGATGTATATACCGGTATATAGTGACCCAACCTATGCTCTCACAGATGTCTTCTTGAATATGGTGTATATAGTGTATATAGAGTATATATAAGTATATGGATGTATATACGCGTATATAGTTGCATATCCCATGCTCTCATAGATGTCTTCTTGAATATGGTGTATATAGAGTATATAGAGCATATATAAGTATATTGATGTACCGGTATATAGTGACCCAACCTATGCTCTCACAGATGTCTTCTTGAATATGGTGTATATAGTGTATATAGAGCATATATAAGTATATTGATGTATATACCGGTATATAGTGACCCAACCTATGCTCTCACAGATGTCTTCTTGAATATGGTGTATATAGTGTATATAGAGCATATATAAGTATATTGATGTATATGCCGGTATATAGTGACCCAACCTATGCTCTCACAGATGTCTTCTTGAATATGGTGTATATAGTGTATATAGAGCATATATAAGTATATTGATGTATATACCGGTATATAGTGACCCAACCTATGCTCTCACAGATGTCTTCTTGAATATGGTGTATATAGTGTATATAGAGTATATATAAGTATATGGATGTATATACCCGTATATAGTTGCATATCCCATGCTCTCATAGATGTCTTCTTGAATATGGTGTATATAGAGTATATAGAGCATATATAAGTATATTGATGTATATACCGGTATATAGTGACCCAACCTATGCTCTCACAGATGTCTTCTTGAATATGGTGTATATAGTGTATATAGAGTATATATAAGTATATGGATGTATATACCCGTATATAGTGACCCAACCTATGCTCTCACAGATGTCTTCTTAAATAGGTTGTATATAGTGTATATAGAGTATATATAAGTATATGGATGTATATACGCGTATATAGTTGCATATCCCATGCTCTCATAGATGTCTTCTTGAAAAGAGTGTATATAGTGTATATAGTTTATATATAAGTATATGGATGTATATACCCGTATATAGTGACCCAACCTATGCTCTCACAGATGATCTCTTGAATATAGTGTATATAGAGTATATATAAGTATATGGATGTATATACCCGTATATTGTTGCATATCCCATGCTCTCATAGATGTCTTCTTGAAAAGAGTGTATATAGTGTATATAGTTTATATATAAGTATATGGATGTATATACCCGTATATAGTGACCCAACCTATGCTCTCACAGATGATCTCTTGAATATAGTGTATATAGAGTATATATAAGTATATGGATGTATATACCCGTATATTGTTGTAAGAGAAAGAGAGCTAAAATTTGGTTTTTTGTCATGCAACTTTTTAATATCAACGTATCAGCATACTATATGAATTTTCTACCATCATGGTCATAATCATCATTATAATTATCGTCATAATCCTGATAAACTGATGAACTAAGCATGGCATTAAACATGAGGTATGTTCTACGATAGTTAATGCCAAAATTATAATATTAGAAACCCATTTTAGCTAGCTACAAAGTTAGAGTCCTTCGAGTCTACAACAACAAAACTATAACTAAAATCAGATAAACGTAAGTTGACATATGTAAACAGCAACATAAACATAATTAACATAATCAACGCTTTATAATAAACATAGCATAAAGAGTGACTTTCCAATTTGGTCCAAGGACCATCTTTCAATTTGGAGCCCATATCTAATAAATACTCCTCACCTTGTTTTCTTTTATACAAATCATATCAAGGTCGAGATCTTGTATTGACAGGTGATTGCGACATTGTTTTTCTATTCATGTCTTTGTCTCCAATGTTGCAGCAATTGATACAATGGCACCGGGAACTACAGCATTGGCCATTTGTGAGGCATGGACATCTTGATTTCCGTTGATCTTCTGCATCAATGCATGCTTTATAGGTGATGTCTTTTCTTACGGCATACTTACCACAGAAACAGCTCGTTTGTGAAATTAGTTTCTGGGTCTGCTGATAAGATCTCGAACATTCGCTTTCTTGAACCATTTTCGATTTCCCATGGACGAAAAACTGCTCTCTATCTCGAACTTTACCAAATTTAAATAGACGCGCTGAAAATATGTTCATAGGTTCTTCTACCGGGAATGATACCATGCCCATGATTTCAGTAGATGAAGCCCAGAAGCCAGGGGCGAAAATCCCGGGGGGGTGTGGGGGTGTGACACCCCCCAGTCTCAAATATAGTGGATTTCGCAGGGCAGTTGAAGATCTCAAAGGGCAACGAGAAAGAATATTATAATGAGACAAATATGAAGGGAGTCGACCACTCTTTCAAATGCAACTTGTGGATTTCGTTTTCGCGGTTGACGAACCCAGGAGATGTCTTTTGCGAAAACAATTTCAGAAAACGGCAAAAAGAATATTCCCGCCATTTTACGGAGTATTCCGAAAATACCAGAGCTTGCCTTGAAAAGATCAGGCCTCTTGCAGATGGTTTGCAACCACCAGTGAAGAAGCCAAGCCAACAGACAGTTGAAGATATTTGCAAATTATTTCCACCCGCCGAAGCAGAAGTCCTTATGGCTGAATTAGAAATCTTCGCCACTATGATTGCGTCAAAAAACGTAAATTCTTCCAGAGCAGCTGCCATATTCGCACACGAGCACCAGGCAGTCTTCCCTACAGTGTGCAGAGCGTATCAGCTCTTACTCACCGCCCCTGTATCCGTAGCAAAAGATGAACGAACTTTCAGCAAACTGAAGATCATAAAGAACTGCCTACGGTCGACTATGAAAGATGAACGTCTTAATGACTTAGTTGTTCTTGCTTGCGAGAAGGACCTCACAGACAAGGAGATTGTGAACACTTGGTCGAAGGTTAAATTGCGCCGATTGTCCCTAAAATGTGTAGCAAAATAACTAGTATTTTGCAAGTTTAGTTCCCTGTTAGTAACCCAGTTAGTAACCCTAATCTTAGTTCCAATTTTTTTCATTCATTACGGTGCCAAAATCTAAACTGACATTTAATCCTCGCTAAAATCAGGTGAAGGGATATTTCATAGGCAGTTAAGTCTCAAATTTAGTTTTTTGTTGCTTAGAAATTTATCACTAAATAAAAAATGGACATCGACAAAGCCTACTAGGTCTGCAGGGCACCACTCAGTTTCGCAGGGCAAAAACCTTTTACACCCCCAGGAATATGGATCTAGTTACGCCCTGCCAGAAGCCACGATGGATTGCCGTTATCAGAGTCTTACGATGCTGCTATCGGATGAAACAGTTTGATCGGCCATGATTTGTTGATAGAGATGTGGGTACAAGAGCTTGACAGGAAATTCCTGGTAGAAAGTAGCTCTTCTCGTTCGTAACTGTTTGCCAACCAAAAGGTGATGCCTGTTATCTATGTCTGTTATCATCGCACGGAGATGTGATGCAACATCTTATCTGAAGTTCAAATATATAGTAGGGATGAAATTTATCCAGAAAGCAGATGACCCTGGACTTTTATTTTGCAAAATAATTTACTTGTTTCATGAAAGTTAGGGTCAGTAACCTAGAATTTCAATAAGGGTTCCTTTCCGTTCCTTTTACATTTATATGGGGCATCCGTTATTTCGAATATTCGTAATCTCGAACAAAGTCCAGTTTCCCTTGAGAGTTCGAGATTGTGGATGTCAACTGTGCTAGATTTCTTTTAGGGGTGAGAAAGACACTAGATATTTTCAGGAAATTTGAGGAAATCTAAATAGAGTGTGACAATGTCTTTGTTTGATAGAAAAATGGCCGAAGTCTACAAAACGAAGACATCTCTGTAGAACCAAAAAATCGAATTCTCTTATGGCGCGCCAAAAGCAGTAAAAATATTTTTTAACAAATCTCAGATGCTTGTTCAGATTTTCAACTAGATACTTATTTGACTTTCGTGATATATATTTCATTTTCAAAATACTACAGTTTTTCACCGCTTCACCCTATGCATATTTTCACCGTACTTTTTTAGACATTCTTGTTTTTGGATATAGTTTTTTTTCGATATACCTGTTCTTTATACATATATTGCAAACTAAAAATACCGTATTTTCAGTAGTAAGCGCACAGGCACTTATAGAGAGGGGCTTCTAATCGCAAAGTTGAAGAATTGGAATGGGCGATTATTTGAGGGGGCGCCTGACAAAGGTTGGATATGTAACAGAGGAAAACTGTACTGTTACACGCGGGCTGCCTTCGAAAGATGGTGCGGAACAGTTACTCTCCCCTAACCCAGCCAAAACTTAGATTCTGACTCCGTATCTGGAGCAGGCTGCTTTTGCAAAAATTGGCCCACCAATTTGAGATATTGCTTAGAGTGAATGGAAATCTTCCTTCATTTTCTGTACCCACGGGCCGCTAATTTCAACCGTTTGCAGCGGAGGGTTGGGATACTTATGGAGCACATATTGTTTTTACACAGGTGTGTGCCACCAATATTGGTGGGTTTTCGGCCTTGAAAATCTCTAAACATGGGTATGATTTTATCCAGATTATAATGGGGCAGGTCGTTTGTAGAATTCATTGGTCATGTACCCCCCTCAGGGCACATCCAGCATTTTGGAAAATAAAGGTTGACATACATACACCCTATAAAGGTTGACATAATATAAGTTGACATAATATACACCCTATTCAAGAAGACATCTGTGAGAGCATAGGTTGGGTAACTATATACCGGTATATACATCAATATACTTATATATACTCTATATACACTATATACACCATATTCAAGAAGACATCTGTGAGAGCATAGGTTGGGTCACTATATACCGGTATATACATCAATATACTTATATATACTCTATATACACTATATACACCATATTCAAGAAGACATCTGTGAGAGCATAGGTTGGGTCACTATATACCGGTATATACATCAATATACTTATATATACTCTATATACACTATATACACCATATTCAAGAAGACATCTATGAGAGCATGGGATATGCAACTATATACGCGTATATACATCCATATACTTATATATACTCTATATACACTATATACACCATATTCAAGAAGACATCTGTGAGAGCATAGGTTGGGTCACTATATATGGGTATATACATCAATATACTTATATATGCTCTATATACACTATATACACCATATTCAAGAAGACATCTATGAGAGCATGGGATATGCAACTATATATGCGTATATACATCCATATACTTATATATACTCTATATACACTATATACACCATATTCAAGAAGACATCTATGAGAGCATGGGATATGCAACTATATACGGGTATATACATCAATATACTTATATATACTCTATATACACTATATACACCATATTCAAGAAGACATCTGTGAGAGCATAGGTTGGGTCACTATATATGGGTATATACATCAATATACTTATATATGCTCTATATACACTATATACACCATATTCAAGAAGACATCTATGAGAGCATGGGATATGCAACTATATATGCGTATATACATCCATATACTTATATATACTCTATATACACTATATACACCATATTCAAGAAGACATCTATGAGAGCATGGGATATGCAACTATATACGCGTATATACATCCATATACTTATATATACTCTATATACACTATATACACCATATTCAAGAAGACATCTATGAGAGCATGGGATTTGCAACTATATACGCGTATATACATCAATATACTTATATATACTCTATATACACTATATACACCCTATTCAAGAAGACATCTATGAGAGCATGGGATATGCAACTATATACGGGTATATACATCCATCTACTTATATATACTCTATATACACTATATACACCCTTTTCAAGAAGACATCTGTTGGAACAGCAGTTGCAGGCAGTTGCAGGCCACATCACTTTATATTATGTATCCTATGTATATATACTACTAGATACTCGTATGTGTACATGGATTCAGTACAAGTGACTACAACTATACTGCTATATTCAGAAATTTCAATCCGTTTGAAGATTTCGATCCTCTCCATAGGTCATACATGGATGGTCAGCCAGATGCTCAGAAAAACGCAGTTTTGTCACTTGACCGACTCATGTAATAAGTCTATAGCAACCAGCGAGCTTGGTCGGCTTGGTCAAGCTCAGGCGCATGCTCAGTTTAGTGTCCAGGACACCGATAAACAAAACCATCATGGAGTCCCGTAATTTCAAGACAGCAAGTAGATAGGTAAACTATGGTATCTAGTGATTCAGTTTATAGTAATTTCTGATATGGTTTAGAGTAAATTATTACAAACAAGTTTAGAAAGTAATGGCTGAAGAAGAAATCCGGCGTGGAGATGGAGGGGACGTTGCTACTGGTATCCTGTTTATGAATTTGTATGTTGTCATGGAAGACGTTCTTGACAAACTCAAAATTCTCGATTATGAATCGAAATTTTGCAAAGAATGGGGTTTTAAACCGTTCAGTAGGTATGTCAATATTTAAAACATATTGTGAAATTCTTCATGTTTGGGCAAGAAAGGCCCCACAGCCTCTGGCCTGGAAGTAGTGAGTAGTGCATGCAGTTCTAAACAACCAGAAGTTTGTTTTCAGAAACGCTTTACATAGGTACACTGTCTAATTGGGTAGATAGAGGTGGGAGTAATCGTACAGCGGAGTAATCATACTTTCGGTTTTAAAAGTTTTTTTAACATAGCACACTTAAGAAAATTTAATTCTAAGAATGGCAGGATAAGTGTGAAACTAGTCTATATTCTTTTTTGTGTTAAAGCTGGCTGATTTGTGAGAGTTGCTTTTAGAACGCAGAGAGCCTAAAAGGAAACTGGTAGTGTCACTTCATTACCCAATACTCGTGGCCCAATTCGTCCAACTTCCAGTTTACGAATGAAAATCAACTTAAGAAACCAGTATGCAGACCATGGCAGAACTTGACAAGATCAAGCTGTCGTGCCTGCAAGGAGAAATTTGTGGCATGCAGGGCATGCTTGCCTGATTTTCCTGGGTACAGCTTGCATTTAACCCCAATACAAGAATACAAGAATATGTGATTTACATGGATATTTACATTGATATAGGCTTGCAAAGCCCAAATTTTGGGGTGCACTTGCTGCCTTTTGCAAGTTTCATCATGCTTGCAGTTGCCACCCTCTGCAGGCTGGTTAAGACAGACATGGCCTGTGCACAAGGGTATCTACCAACTGGACTATTAGTGTTGGTCTTCTGTTCTCTTTCCTTTATTCTCTGTTGTTTTCGATTGTTTTCCATATGAACAGTTCTGAGTTTTGCACACTAAAAATTCAACTTTATATTCAACTCTCTTTTTTATCTTGCCCTTTTCAGAGTTGCCAAATTGTTTTATTTTTCTATTTTATGTTGCTTGATTTTTCTGCCCTATTATTATTACTTTTACCCTTGCCACCTTGTATTGCTTCTGTCACTACAGCATTGATTTCTTTGGTTATAAGGGTACAATATATTATGTGGCTTGGCTGTAAGGTGCTATTGGATAATATTCATGCTGCAACTTTTTGAAATGTTTTTAGTGTATTTAAGTTTGGTACCTGGCCTAAGGTAATGAAATGTTTGTAGATAGGTCACATCACACATGCGGAAATTCACATTCCACCTTATATGAATAATTTCTTCATCGCCCAATTCTCCAATGTCAAATGCATTGTGCTCTAATTGGTGCTAAATAAGTGGCAAGTGTGAGAATGAAACCAGGGTCTTAGTAACACAATTGCTTACCATCTGACCACCAGAGTTGAGCTGAATGTTGATTAACTGCTTGAGTTTTAGACTTATATTACACAAATACAGAAGGCTTGTCTATTACTATGTAAGGTTTGTACTGATACCTGGCCAAGGTAGAGAAAACCATGCAGTTAGGCTTGATGAACAATTTCACGAGCCTTTTCTTAATCCCACTCTTTGAGGAATGTTTTCAAAGAGTTAAGGATATCTTTTAAAAACTGCTGATAATCTGTAAGTGTTACCAATGAAGAACTTTTTGTGTTAAAGGCACTTTTTTGCCATGGCAACAAATCCTGGAGAACAATTCTATGCATTTACTTCACTGGTTGCTTGGATTCTAAATCAATGTGGCATATCTGCAGAAAGACCTCAGGAAGTAAGTCCAAATTCTTCAAATTCATTTTCTATGTCAAATTAAGAACTTTACTTTTTTGCTTTTTGTTTATTGATCTTTATTTGTTAAGATACTACCGATGATTCTTGTGCCTGAAGAATTTGATTATAAAATTACCACTTTATATTTCATTCAGTTGACCTTTTCTTTTGTCCTGTTTGACAACTTGATTCACATTCTTACTGGCAAGACTGATTTACCTGATTTCAATTTGCAAGACATTTCAGATAATTCTTTATCCATCTTCTGTTGCAAGTGAATCAATTAGAGCTATTGCAGTATATGTATAGTGGTAGTAATTGTGGCATGATACACAGTTTGGTACAATTCAAATACAATTTCAAAATAAAATTCATAATTTGAAAATAAAATGGAAAGTCAATTTTACTGGAAATCCAATGAACAGCTATCAAAAATCCAATGAACAATACGGACTGAAAAAATTAAAGACTAAGAGTAAGGTTTAAATGGTAAAATTGCTTATTTTAAATTAGGTTTTCCAAGTTTGTTAAAGGCCTCCTTGATTCACCTACCAGATAACTGATAAAATTTAATGGTAAGAAACAAGAATCGAGACAAGAAACACATCAAGCATCAAACAACAAGATCTTTGAACAACTAAAACAAAACAGAATAAATCTAGCACGAAAAACTTGCTCACAGCATGGCTCTCAGTGGAAGTAATTCATACAGTAATTTAGCGACAAACTGAACTAAATGTCAATCAATCCAACATGAGTCATAATCAAAATGATAACTGATATTATTTTTTCCTTGCAATAACAATGTAACAAATTACAATGAACCTTTTTTGAAAGCTTTCTTGCTTGCAAATAATTCAGCTTATACTCTTTCTAGTATGATGATCCAAATGCCACGCTCTCAAGTATCCTAAGTGAAGCAAGGAAACTGGTAAGACACCATATTGATTTTTGAAAACTCTTTGACACAATTGTCATTTTATTTCCCATCATCTTGACATATGTAAACTTGGTAAAACCACGCAAAACTCAGAACAACCAAACACAAACCAAAATGTCCCAATCACTTTAAAAACTCAAACAACCCATAACCAACACGAAAACAATGCCAAAGCTAATCAAAAATTGTCCATTTCATTGATTTAACGGCAGAAAGCCACTTAAAATCCCCAGATTTCTTCAAAACTTCATTGCTTTGTAGTAATTTTTTCCCTTTTGAGTGAATAACATGAATGTGGCACTTTCTAACTTATTTTCCAACCAAATTTTTACATACAGTATGCTGCAATTCCTTTAGTTCAAAAGAGAGGAAGCTATTCTCACTCATCAAAACTCTAGTTCATTGGACATTATGATTTGCTGTAAAACTCAGCTCGATTTGGAATTTGGACAAAAATAGGCAATGCTTAATGCAAGTTGCTATCTTGAAGATGTTGTTCCGAATTGTTTCCGGGAAAAGATCGCAAGTTTTTCGGCTGAAAAACGTATGGTATGCAAAAGTGCACTGTTTACCGTGTACATAAAAATGCCTTAGATAGGCAACGTCTCTTTGCGATTCAAAACTTGTGTAGAAATAGCAACGCTGTAGCAATGTCCGAAGGACGCTGATGATGATGATAATGATGATGAAGATGATGTTAATAATGACGAAGATGGCGAAGAAGGAGACAAAGATGATGAGAATGGTGATTATGTTGGTGATGATGAGGATGATTATGATGATAATGATGATGATGATGATGATGATGATGATGATGATGATGATGATGATTTTGAAGATGATGATGACTTTGAAGAGTATGATAATGACCATAATGATCATGCTAAAGACGATCATGATGATGAATATGATGCTCGACGACGACGACAACGATGATGATGATCACATTGAAGACAATGATTGGTGATTGTGATGATGATGATGGTGATGATGATAATGATCCAATATGATGATGATGCGATTGTTGACAATGTGATCAGATAAATCTTTCCTGGAAGAATCCCAAAACTTTGAATCGAAAATAGAAAACCTCTAGTAACGTATATGTACTAATAAATTTGAACTCATAGGTTAAGCTGTGTAACAAATAAATCCCTTCAGTGCACCGAAACCTGTTATCTTCGCTTCAAATGATGAATTTAATTCTAGAATCTCCAAAAGCTATCATAAGAATTCGCATACTATGCAGATGACTGTATTCGATAATTAGTAGCACTTTGAAGAATTGATTGCCAACTTTGAACCATTTATTTTCAGATGATTCTCAAAGCCGCAGCCCGCAAACTGTTTTAAAAAAATTGCTTCTGTCTAACTTAGCAACAATTTCTACTGCGCCACAATCTCCTCCTCTCTTCAGACGAAAATATCTTACATGTAAGAGGACTTCTAGAAACCTCTGAGAATAACAACCCAATCAAAATTTGTATGAAAATATTTCAAAATAAAAATAAAATCAAATTGGATTTGAGCAACATTTTGCAATATTGTAGTCAAACCTTTTTTTAAGCCCGACCGAGCCGGCTTTTTTGCGAGAAAATCTTGGTGTCAAATTTTATAGTTTCCTGCATCGTGGATCGAGCTCACAACCATTAGCGCAAGAAACAAGCGCATTATTCCACTGCGCTACTCTAACAGTTGATACTAATTGATGTTTTTGGCAAGCAATTGCATTTTGTTAATTATGCCCACTAACGACAACACTTAACGGCGATTTCAAAGTTTAATTCCTATTATTCCTAATTTTTTTTCTTATATATTGCTTCCCTGTTGTAGTAATTTTGCAAGATCATACAAACCAATTTGTTGTAATTTGTATTCTGATATATAAATTGATTTAATTAGATGTAAATCTCATATTTAATTTGTTAGCTTTAGTATTCGATTTTAGCGTAGATAAGCTGCTATTTATTGGTTTTGTACTTAATTAAATAGTTGGTGTAAATTAGCTTCGGCTACAAAAAAAACCAACTGAAAATAAAGAATGTAAAAACAAAAATAAATAAATTCTGCCTTAGTTTATTTTTTCGGCCTGTTTCTGACGTTCATACTCTGAGGAGTGTCAGACGAAAAAAGCTTTTAAGTACTGTATGCCCGGAAATGTTTCCACGGTTTATCGCAATTTTGAAATATGGGAGAAACATACTTTAATAGACCAGAATTTCAGAGCAACAGCTGAGGGCTAAACGAAAAGAATTATGTGTGATAGTTCTTGAAAAATGGGGTAAATATTTTGTAAGCTGCTTGTGGCCATGTTTTGAAAAGCTCAATTGATTAATATATGTTCAACAGTCAGACTTGAACGAGATGTCACAAATCAGTCAGGTACATTGTGACTTTCACCTTTAAAAATCACTGTTTTGTTTTAGTGATATTGTCTTTCATTTTTGTTTTCAACAGGGTATATCTACCGATTTTCCTCCTTCAAAGTTAAAAACAGGAAATGGCGAACACGTAAGAAGAATACTTTTGTCTTGTTGTTTCTTAAGCAAATCAACCACATGAACAGTGAAATGAAGACACAACTTTTGACATCCTACATCTTACTCCAACATACCACCACCTCAATGGTTGAAATTCAGCTTTACCTTTAGTGAAGCGAGTCGTGAATTTGTGAGAACTGCTTAAATGTGAAATACGTGATATTTTCAATGAACAATCGCAGAAACTGCTTAAGGCATTTAAGCTTGTCAGCTTAGGCTTTAGCTCTATTGGTGGGTAATGATGGTTTGGAAAGATGAGAAGCTTGCCTGAGAAAGTCTTCCTAGCTGAGTAGTTTGGTTTGGTTGGACCAATAAACTCATCAAGCGGCTCAGCTTTATTGATATATGTGATTATAAATTCAAACATTAAACGGTGCTGTTTGACTATCTTGGTTTGTTGTAGGTCGTTTATCTCTTGGACAAGCTATCAGACGAGGCTTTGAAGCGTCAGCAATTTTCATGGAGAAAGTAGGGCTTTCAAACTCATACTTAAACATAAATTATCCCAAATAAGATGATACCCATTCACACACAGACTGTAATAAATCGTTTATTACAGACCAACAGACGAACAATGATCATTGGTTGTTTCAAGGTCTACGGTGTCATTTAAAAGTTTCCTGACTGTTGCAGCAATCTACCTCAGACCTTGAGAAATCGCCCAAAAAGCCTTTTGACTAAACTTTCCTTTAATGACTACATTTGCATGAAAGAAAACCATTTAAGTTACCTAATATTGTCCTTGAATTCGTGTTTCATTTTGCCTGGTTATATTTCAATCAATTCAGCGCAATTATCTAATTTATTAAAATGCGTTTTAGCTACATTTACATTGAATCTTTAAATCTACAAAATATCGGCCAAAAATGATTTCATTTTTTTTCTTATTATTGCATATCATGCTGGAAAACAAATCTAGGCGATGAAGCTCTTATTAATTTGTTTCCCACCTTTTTTATTATAGTAATGTGAGGTACACACGCTTGTGAAATCTGTTGAATATTGTTTCCGGTTAAATTGACAGTTTCACAGCTCTTTTTAATTTTGGCCCATACGTGATAGTAATTTCTTTTTGAACAATTTCCAGGCCAAAGCATGAAGATGAAGATGAAGAAGATGAAGTTGTAGTTGAAGACGATGCAGAGTTGACAATTGACAAACTTAATGATGAACTTGCGGTACGTTTCATGCATATTTCTCTTTGAAAACCCTGGTAGCAAAACTGTTTTGGCCAAACTTAAACAAAAAGAAAACCAGTTCTCACCAAAGCAAACGAAAAACCGGTTTACTCGAAAATCTTTGATTCTGGGTTTTAGGAAAAACTGAACAGCGGGACAAGCACTCCTTGAAAAACACAATGTATTGTATGGTTTTATGTTTGAATAACGAAAACATGATGTGGGGGTTTTCGTGAACCGGATGGAAGATAGGAATCAGGAATGTTGTAAAAAAAGATAGGAATTTCTTGTAATAAAAAGATAGGCATTTCTATTCTCTGTGAACACAATGAAAAAAATTATCAGGAACAATAAGCTGCCCATTTTTCCACCATCGGTACTGAGCCTTATAAACTATAATACACGAATTGCTTCTGCTCTGTTTCATGTAGAAGCGCGATTCTTGTTTTGAACGCATCCTTTTCTGCTTGGGTAGTTTTTGCGGTATTTTTCAAAGTGCTTTTGGTGTTTCGAGTTGATCAAATGTTCGATCTTCTCTCGGTTTTGAAGTGTTTGGTTTGCACTCAGCGCCTCATAAAGCTGGAACAAGGAACAACAAGGTCAGGAATGGTCGGTAATGAGTAGGAAACAGCGTGAATCAGTGGAACATGAGGGAACGAATGGGAATGAGTAGAAACAAAAAGCGGAAATCAATTGAAAAAAACTACAAATAGGTGAAAACAAGGGGGCTCAGGTGGCTGTCAGGGAAAAATAAAGGTTTAGAAGGAAACACAGCTACAGACGGGGTGAAGCTGGATTCAGTGGGAATCCCGCTACCTAAATCAAATAAGAAATTATTTTCTTTCCGTACGCATTGAGTTTATCTACAACCACTGACAGAAGCAAAGTAAGCTTTTTTGTTACAGCTTCACGTAATCCTGCAATCCTGCTATGCAAGCTAGATTTAAAAAATCAATTTTGGGCAATCACTTGAAGTATACACAATTTTTGTAGTGGTACCAGTGGCGTAGCCAGACATTCCACATTTGAGGAGCAAAATGGTGTGGCCAAAGAAAATTTAGAAAAGAAAATTTAGTTTTAAAAAAAATAACCAAGTCGTGCCCTACAACATGTTTACACCATTTTTTATCCTATATAAAAACGTGGCTTAGCGATCATTGGGTGGCGACCGAGATTTAGTTGCTACCAAACTATTGCATTAGGTTGGAATCGAGATTATGGCACAGAGTGTTTTTCTTCGTCTTATTCTCTGTAAAAAAATCCGGAATTTCGCTGAATACATGCAATACGCGTGTGCGTAAGACTTCTTATCTCAATTTAAAAAACAGGACGCATGCAGGCAGAGTTCTGTCGATAGCTCAAACCACGGGGTTTTTTCTCGAATATATTTATGCAAAGTTATTTGCCATTTGACTCTTGCACTCAATGAAATATAGATGCTCTCTGCTCTATGTTCAGATTTTTTCCCGCTTCTTTTCACTATTTTGAAGTTTTGTATGATTCCGTTATTGTTCAAAGATTGTTTCTGAGTATCCAGGCTCATTTACCTATAGAAGTAACAATCTTTGTGATTATGCCAAGCTGTCGTCCTAATTTTTCTGCTCAGCTATTCCTTGCAACTAACACTAAACCCTTGAAAATCTGTTTCTTGTTTGATCGCTATACCTCTTACTTTGTGAATGAACTTTGGAAGTTCTAATATTCAAAACTTTGTTCATGGTTTTTGTATTTTGATAACTTTTCCAGGAAGAAATTGATGAAGCAGCAGATGACGAAGAAAGTTATCTTGACTTGGCTGCTTTGAAACAACAATCCTATGGCAATGTATGTATAGAACATTATTCGATAGCTACCTTACTTGTACTAGCACAAGGTTATGCGGATAGAAAGCCCATTGGTTGGCATAAAATGTGAAAGAGAAGTGGAACTTGCGAAATAGATGCTTATGTCATTTAGATTTTACAGCAATATGCATTTGAATGTCAAAAGATTAAAACTAAAACCATTTTCGTCTTGAAACCCTCATCGAGGCACTTTTAAATAATCTTCATAAATATTTGTTTGTCACATTTGTTTTATATTCACGGTAATTTATTTGAAATTTCGGTTTATCTTTGTTTTACAAATTTTGCTTCAAAGTCTTGTGCTGGGAAACTTTTTAAACTGTTTCAAGATATCAAGTTACCCTCAATTAAACCTTCTTTCTGATTTTATCTGATATTGATATCCAGTGATATAGCTATCGTGGTATATTTTCCATATTGGAGGTTGAACAAAAGCAATGAATGCAGGATGAAATACGTTGAAGATTTTTTTTTTCAAATAATTTTTATAACTTCATTAAAGGAAAAGAATGAAGGGAAGCCAGAGTCAATGTTGCAGTCAACTACGGACTCAGCTGAATGGAAATTAGAGCTTGAAAGAGTTTTACCAATGTTGAAAGTTCATATTAGAACGGATAATAAAGTAAGTTTACTGTCCATTTTATTATCTGCAGGAGTCATTGTCTTAAGCGGGAAATGTTGTAATAAAATTAATGTGTCAGATGCAGCGAAAGAAACAGATTGGATTTCTTTAAGCAACTTTAACTCAACATAAAAATTGACCTAAAAACTTAAACTTGAATCACAAATTAACAAAAAAAACAATATTAACTCCCTGTATGTGACTATTTCATTTTGTAGCTATAATTTATTTGATATATTCCTTTTTCCGACTAATTGCTTTTCGAATTATTAAATAATTATTTTTCTAGGATTGGAGAAATCATTATGAACAGATGAAGCAATACAGTGATGGTATAAGCACAACTCTTAGTGATACAAAGGTACATTTTTGTTACTTTTAAGCTGTAGTTTCTATTGTTTTTTTTTACCTTATCCTTTAATCACTTCATTCCGGACATTCTGTTTGCTAGGGTTCTCCGCATAAATTATATCGATAGTCAAGCGATAGAAAAATCATTTTCTAAAAGCAAGTTTTGATCAAAATCTAACGATAGTCAATACCTAGCTATAAATGTCTATATAAGGGTTGTTAGCTAAAAGACAAAAGAAAAATTAATTGCTGCACTCCGAGCAAAACATTGTAACAAAAAATGCTACTTATATTCCTTCGAATTCTTACGACATAAGCAACACACTCTTCTCGTGCAATTAACTGTGATAAAATTGCATTTTACCAGCATTAATACCTACTCGAAGTTCTCAAAATTGTTTTTAAGCTCGCACTGAAACATCTTGTTACGTCCTTGCCTTTTTCTGAATCTGTTTCCAGCTGTAGTTTCATTTATAGAGCTAGAATTGCTAGGTGTACGACATATATCTGGGGATGTCCTCTATTTATTCTGGTAAACCGTCATTTTGTTTGTAAAGTGGTCATTTTATAGAAACGTATTGGAAAGAAGCAGCTCACAATCCTTGATTATTAGTGATGAAGTTTTCTTCCAAATATTTTTGCCACCCGACTGTTTGCTTTTGCTTAGGATCTCTGTAACTGTGTAAACTCGATCTGCGAGTTTATCTTTAACTGCGTTATTGAGGTCTAAGGTCATGTCAACGGGCATAGATCTTCTTGGATTCATTAACACAATGTTTGTAAGTGATCTGCTGCCTGATGGAATTTTCGTGAACCACTTGCATAAGCCAGGATAACAAACTTTTAACAAGGAGAGAGTAATTCACTGCTTGTTTAGATAATAAGGATTAATTAAGTATTTTATGGTCTAAAAACAAGAAGCTTGTTTAAAATGCTGTGAAATCTTTAGTCCATGGTTTCCTGAAAATCTGAATAGCAGGGCAAGCGATCCCAGAAGAACACAATATATTTCTTGGATACGATACACAATATATTTCTTCGTTTTATGGATACGAGGAGTCTCTGACCATCCATCAGAGTAAAATAACCTGTCTCGTGGTACTGAGGCGTATTTAAGGTGCATTTATAGATCAACAGCGCTATCAGTGGGCTGTCGGTAATTCGGCGTCCCTTTTTGCTGGCCTTTTGAAGAAGTATTGGTAGATTCATAGAACCATCAGGTTCTTTTTTAGATTTGTCTCTTGTTTCTTGACGCTGGAAACTTGTTTCTTTTTAAATTGAATCCTATCCGCCTTATCCTTCTATATAGCATCACATATTCACATGCACAGCCACAAAGACAGAATAGCTTCTCTTATTCACTAATACCGTACCTTTCCATAACTGTTCTGCGTGCCTGGTTTTAACATCAGGTGTCTTGCTGTTAGATGCGTTTTCATTTAAACTTTCCATTTACTCTCTGTAAAACACTTTTGCTATTTATTTAAAATTATTATACAGTGTACGCATTGTTGAACTTAAAGTTACTTCGTGTTATGGTCTATTGCAAATTTATAAAAATGTGCGGTTGCAAAACCGTGACAACTCCTTATTGCTTTTCGAAAGCTAGAAGAGTTTGCTTAAAGCAGTAGGAATACCTTGATTCTATTCAAGATACTTAGTAATTTAAAGTAATCTTTTACTGAAATATTGCTTATTTGGAGTTTAACTGTTCTTTGGAGTATAACAGTTCTACACTGTTATTTGTGGCCTAAAACAAGCCAGCTCAATTCTGATAATAAAATGTTCTCACGTTATCAATTTTGGTCCGAAGTTATTCTTTGCTCTATCATCCTTCCGGTTTGCCCTTCGTCTTGCTTGTTTTGTTGATTTCATATTTTTTTTTATCACATTCAGGGACAACTTGATAAACTTCATCAAGAGATAAGTAAAACGCTTGAAAAAATCTCTAGTCGAGAAAAGTATATAAATAACCAGGTAAATTATTTGCTTCGACTTCATTCATAGCCTGAAATTTCAGTATTCAGTTTTGTTTTGCAGTTATACTTCTTCTCCGTTCTGGGGTTGTTTTAGCCCTACTCCAGACCCTTTTATGTCAATTAGAAGTTATTCCACCAGAGGGTACTTTCCAGAAGTAGCTGCTGTGAAATAGTATCGTTTAATTTGTACTTCTAAGAAATAGACAATCTTACCTACTTATCTGTCTACACCATGGACAACGTTGTTAGAGTCTGCTCTGTCTTGATTACGACTTTTACGAATTTTGGCCCAGTTTGACGTTTTCTGCTATTCTTGTTTATTAAAAGACCAACACTGAATTTGGGGGAGAAAGAAAAACAATTGAAAAACCGGTAGAAATGCTGCTAAAATTATTGTTTTGCAATTTGTTTTGTCATACATTGCCTGAAAGTGAAATCAGACGATGCTTGAGTAGAGATCGATTGATTGATTTTTCCATGTACGAACCAAACTCTGGTTTAGTTTAGTTTATGAATGCTCAGGCATCCCTCAACATTAATAAAATTATTGAACAGAGATTTTGACGTTTTGACCTGTATTTACCTGTATTTGTTTTGCTGTAGGGCTCTTCACTTTATTTTGTGTAAATTACTTATTAGAATAGCATTCATTGTTGACACTATATGTTTGGCATTTTAAAAGGGCCTAATCCATGACATTGTTCTTTTATTTCTGTAGCTGGAACATTTAATGCAA
Source organism: Chrysaora quinquecirrha (assembly GCA_014526335.1). Classification (NCBI taxonomy): domain Eukaryota; kingdom Metazoa; phylum Cnidaria; class Scyphozoa; order Semaeostomeae; family Pelagiidae; genus Chrysaora; species Chrysaora quinquecirrha. Next base: position 57,049 of record JACTAT010000032.1, read on the forward strand.
GAGTACAGAAGTCAGCAAGATCAACTCGCAGAGGTTTGTCAAAGCTCAGTCAATTTTCTTGATCAATTAAGTTTCAATAGCAAGTTTTATTCAGTGAATTTCGTAATCTCTGTAAATTCTTGCTATCAGAGATTTAGAATTTTTCATTAACAAAAGTGTAGCTTCATCTATCTTCCTATATCTTTTTATACCTCACTGCTATTTTCATCTGCATCCGTCATTGCGTCACTTCCTTCCCTCCACATATAACGGGGCCAAAAAGCTGTACTATTTTGTTTCAGAAAGGTCCCTATAGTGTAAAAATAGGATGAGGAGTGAAAAATGTTTTACATTTAGAAAGTAAGGGGGTTTTAGTAAAATGAGTTGAAGTTTCGATTGAGCATGAGGGCACTTTCGACAGAAATAACATGAAGTTTTCCGTACAGTCATGTAGGTGTATTTCCTAACTATCTCTTTCTTATCATTACTATTAACAACACTATTTTGCTATTGATATTCTCTTGACCATTGCTCGTTTGGCTGAATCTAAAAACAGTGAATCAGAATAATTTAAAAAGATGGCAAAACTCCATCATTTTAAATAGGGACCCTAGAGTAGCAAGTAGGATTAAATAAGAACCAGCTCTGTAAAGTGATCATAACTATATGCTTGATGTCGTAAGGCAGCTAGTATATTCAGTTGACACTTTGCAACACGCTGCAAAGTATTTTGCAATACTCTACTAATCTGTTCCTTTGAAGCAGAAATTTTTCAGATCATGAATAGCTATTTTCGAGTTGATATATTTTCAATCATGTCTTCTCTGAATATAATTTGAATTGATATCATTTCATTTAGGCAAAAGAAAAGTACAAACAAAGCAGTGGAGGCGTTACTGAATTAACTCAAAAGCTAGCACAGGTTCTTATGCTATTATGAAATTTCTTTTCATCGCCGTAACGATGTCTTCCTTGATTGCACTGTCAGATCTATCAAGCTACTCGAGCCGGCCATTTTGCCATTTTCCTCAAAATTTTAATCCTGAAAATCTTTATTTGAATATGATGAGAAATGCAATTTTGATTAAGAGAGAATAGCCCAAACATGACAACATTTATGAATAACATTAATTCTTACACCTGGCAATTCCCGAATATCGAACTAAGATATACAATCATCTGCAGCCAGATTGATATCCGTAATAAGAGCAGTAGCAAATACAATGCTAATGGTGTTTTTGAATAAAATGCGTTTCTGCAAATGCAAAGGTCTCATATGCAATTTTTTCAATTGGTATTTTTATTTTTGCAAGCCAATAGTAGTGTATGATTCGAAATTCGAGGATATTGAATTAAAACTGTGATGATGCATTGTTATTGAAATGCTATGGCTAATATTGTTTCTGCTTGTTTCTTATCTGGATTTCGTTTCCTATACAACTTGAAGATGAATACCATGCACAACCAACATATTTGTATTAACTCAACCTTACTTTTAAGTAACTGACAGCAAAACCAGATTAGTTACAGTATCCCGATACCATCTGCACGCTTCCATGTCGATAAGCTCTTGTTGAATAAAAAGAGCTTTAAATATAATATTCAAATTTTGATCAACCTTTATTCCGGTGGAATTAAGTGCTAATTATTTTAAACTAAGCACAATTTTCTATTTTCTCATTGCTTTATTTTAATTTCTCTCTTGATCGTATTTCTTGTCAATCAGATTACAGAGGAGCTCGAGCAGGTCAAGCAGCAAATGGATGAACGTGGAACGAACATGACTGATTCAGGTATAATATCCCTTTTTGATATATTATTCTTGCTTTTGCTTTTCTCAGGCCTTACAACACTTTCCTGAACACCAAAGAACTCTTTTTTGTCGACTAGAAATAATTTCAAAAGCATTCTTAACTAGGTAACGTGTAATTTTATGTTTATTCTTAAATTCAGCAATGTAATTTTTACCTTTCTTTCTCACTCAGGCAAAATTCTTTACGTTCATTTATTCTGTTCCTTTCTTCCTCTTAAATTTGCATCTGGCCATCACTTCATCACTTTACGTCATTTAAAAGCTCTCACTCATACATGCATATACATTATATTTTGATATTGTAAGCGATATTGCGTTTATTTATTAGTATTTTTTCACTATTTCCGTTTTCTTGGATAATAAAGTTAAAGTTCCATTTTTTTCTGAAAGATCAAATTTTTAGTTGTTCACTTGCCCTTGCTTGTCAAACAGATTCTTAACGGTGCCTGAATTACAGTAATTTAAGCAATTCTCTTTAAAAGAAAGTTTCGAACATTTAATTCTAGGCTAGACTTCGTCAACTTAAAGGACCTCTGAGCTCAAAACATTTTTTCTGAGACTTTTCTTTATATGATAGTTGGTAATCGGTTAGAAGCCATCTTGGTGCTTTTCATTAAAAGTTTTATTCTTCTACTGTTTATCACGGCTAAGTGTTGTCCATTGAAAAAATCGAGACATAGACCGATATAGCTATTTATGCTCTAGGCAATAGATGCTTCCGCAAAAGATGGCCGCCGTTTTTTGCCTATTGCTTTCATTAAGGATTTTCGAAAGGAATTCTGGGAATAATTTCCTTAGTTACGTATTTTACATAGCTGCAGACGTTGAATTCGTAACTAAGGAAGTTATTCCCAGAATTCCCTTCGACAAGCCTTAAGAAAAACAAGTCATTGACAGAAACGGCCGCCATCTTTTGCGAAAACCTCTATTTGAGGGGACATTTTATCTCATGATTGTGAGGTGATTTTGTATCCAGAGAACCCATTTTGTTCTCAAATCTTTCAGTGGGGTAGATGTGTCAAGGACAAAATGTTCAGGGGGCAACGGTGATTTTTTATGAAATTTTTGCCTAAAATGACCCAGGCTTTGCAACGGCTACCACCTTGCCTCCGCCCAGTGAGAGTACACTCAAAACGCTGCAGGAAAAGTACTTACTTTTCCTCATTATGTCATTTAATTCCAGAAATATAACACTTTTTACTTTATCATTAGGCCAAAACCGTTAAATAAGCGAGAAGAAAATACTGAAATATTCAACCATTATGAAAAATAAACCTTTCCTTAGTTACGTATTTTACATAGCTGCAGACGTTGAATTCGTAACTAAGGAAGTTATTCCCAGAATTCCCTTCGACAAGCCTTAAGAAAAACAAGTCATTGACAAAAACGGCCGCCATCTTTTGCGGAAACCTCTATTTGAGGGGACGCTTTTTTCTCATGATTGTGAGGTGATTTTGTATCCAGAGAACCCATTTTTTTCTCAAATCTTTCAGTGGGGTAGATGTGTCAAGGACAAAATGTTCAGGGGGCAACGGTGATTTTTTATGAAATTTTTGCCTAAAATGACCCAGGCTTTGCAACGGCTACCACCTTGCCTCCGCCCAGTGAGAGTACACTCAAAACGCTGCAGGAAAAGTACTTACTTTCCCTCATTATGTCATTTAATTCCAGAAATATAACACTTTTTACTTTATCATTAGGCCAAAACCGTTAAATAAGCGAGAAGAAAATACTGAAATATTCAACCATTATGAAAAATAAACCTAGGAGGAAATTGCAATAGAGTGACCCTGTAATTCTTTATGTAAACGCACAGGAATGAAACCTGTACTCCGGAACTGGAATTTTTACAGCTCTTTTTCCATGGCGGGACTTTTAAACCCGTCGGCAAACAAAAGTTTAAGCTGCACTGTAGATTTTGACGGCGCTGAAAAATAGTAATTTTTGAATAGCTGGTATCAAATATATTTCCGAGGTTTTTCTTTGACTGTGCTTGGTGTAACTAACAAAGTGATTATAACGTAAAAAATGGTATTTTAGGTCCACTCGTACGAATCAAACAAGCTCTCGCAAAGCTAAAGCAAGAAACAACAGAAATGGAGTTACGCATTGGCGTGGTAGGTTTTCTTAAAGCATTCATTTCATTTTTTCTGAAGGAAAGATACATATACGTTCAATTTTCCACAGTATCGCTCAATTTTGCCAAGACATCTTGAAGTGGGTCTAAAATCATGCTTTATTAACATTATTAACTTTATTAACAGTCGTTGACTGGTGAATATTAAATTCGCATTCCGAACAATGGAAATTAGAAACGTCTTATGGAGTGAAGTACTCTGATTTAAACTTGCTTTTTTTCCTTAGCATGATTTACTTCTCCCAAACAGTTTCCCCAGAATCTAAGTAGTACTTTGTAATCAAAGGATATATTTGCATCATTATTATAAATGAGGAAACCCCCTTCGTCTCACCCCCCAAATTGGGGTATGTCTGTGGTATTAGCTTTTAACAGGAGTTTATGAATGCAGTATGTGTAGAAAGATTTCTGGAAATGGTTTTCTTTTCAACTTTATTGTTTAATTTCTTTTAAGCTTGAACACTCATTGCAAAAAGCTCGATTACAAGAAAAGAGTGAATTAGAAAATGTAAATATAAGAACAACAAAAGACAGTGGTTTTCACGAATATAAAGGTATTTATTAAAAACAAGGAGAAGAACTTTCCCCTACGACAGTTTAGTTTGTTTTCACTGTAGTATAGTTTATTTGGATAAATAACTTGTTCATTTTTATTAGCCGTCTTTAGTGCATTCGAATTAGAGCATTTTAATTAGCACAAAAAATCGGGCCATGTGAAATTGCTGCTTGAGCAAAATTTTTTACAGTTTCGTCACGTCGCAAAACATTGCTTATCAAACATTTTGTGCTTCCGTCAAGCAAAAATGCTTTTTTAACTTTTCAGAAACATGGTTCAACAAATTCTGCATGTCAAGAAGTGTTTTATGACGTGGCCAACGTTTGATCATTTGAACAGGGCCTTACGGTTCTGTGATGTTTCTTAATGTGTATATGTGACCTAAGTCATGGAAAGAGGGGGATGAAACAAGTAAAACACTGCTAGCTACATAATGTCTAATATATGCTGAAGTAAATTTAAAAGTCAGCAGTGTCTACATTCAATAAGATTCAAGTAAGAATCATTGGAAGCTTACTGTTTGTGAATGGGCGTTGCTTACGCATTTACACAGAACTGTCAACATTACATCCCCTTACTTTGAAAAAAAGCGTTCATATGCAATGTCACATTAGTTACGACATGCCCATGTTTCTGAATTTCATTTAAGAGTGCGTATTTAAGTATTTAATTTAAAGCGTGTCTGGTTTCCAGTCTGACTTCAATCTCTTCAATTAAATGTTGATGTCAATATCATTATCTTGTTCTTGACTATTCGTCCTATGTCTGGGGTCGAAAAAATTTGGCTAACTAGACCTTTTTCACTTTTATTCTTTATTTCTTTATTCTATTAACTTCATGACTGAGTAAACGGGAAGTTTTCTTTGCTCGCTTCTGTTAATGATCATGAACTGTTGTCATGTTTGAATGCATATTTCTCTTCTTCTTCAAACTGAAAATTTGTTGTCTCATTTCTCTTTTGCCTGCGCTAATTTCAGAAAAAAGGAGCTTTTATCGTCATTGTTGGTGAAAATAAGCGTTACGAACAGTAAAAACACGACTTGAATTTTTGCATTTAACTTGACTGATGATGGACCTTTGAAAGGCCCGAAACATTTCGAAATTGATTTGTCGAATTGATTTGTCGAATTGTTTAATTATTAACATGGATTTGTCTTAAATATGCAATGAATTTCTCCGTCGTATACTTCTTCGTACTAAAAAGTAAAACATCTGGTAAAGAATATTGGACTAATAGGATGAACTAATTATATTATACATACATCAAAGACAACACAACTGGACCAAGGATAAATTGCATAACGAACGGATACCAAAAGCACATAAAATTAACAAGAAAGTTTTATGACAAACATACTGGGTAGCAGAGAAGTTGACTGATAGCAATATCACTTCTTCAATACTTTGACAGATTTCCGAGTTGAAATAATGTTAATTTGAATTTCGTTTTTAGTTACATGTCGTGTTGTATCTTAGATCCATTTCAAATCAGCTAAAGAAGCTCTTAACCAGAGTGCTTCTTGAGTTGCAATACTAGTAGCAATATATATCTCTTTAGTTGAAGGCAGTGCCGTAGGTGCCTAATTATTCCACTGCATAATGTAAATAACGTGACTTAGCTCTATTACTTCCCCGAGCAAAATCAATGAATCCTGTCCAGTTTCTGTTTCTTTAGTCCCATCGAACAATGTTTCCTTGTCCAGCGTACCTTGATTTAATATAACGAAGGATTCGTCCAGCGTTCATTGCCAGGGTTTGAATTGAACTAATGAACTGATGCCAATCCTTGTGTTATGTCAGGCCTTATGCTTGCCATCGCATTAATACTCAAGCTTGCATTTGTCCTTGCGTAATCTCTCTTGTTGTTTGATGCAATAAACATACCATCAGCATGTATGAAGCAACTATAGCCAAACCGTCTCTCTCTCGCTTAAAATTAGGGTGAATATGACTTACATTCTTCTTATTCTGATTCTTTCAGAAAGACTGTTTGAGTTAATATGAACTCATATTTGCCTCGCATACTTTATCTTCATTACGTTGTTCGCAGTTGTAGAATTTCTTACTTACTCTGAAGTACCGAATAATCGGGAGGGGTGGTGATAATCGGGGGGTTGGAGATATCGTAAAAAATGAATACCCGGGGGTTGGAATAAACGAGGGGGTTGGAAAGGACAAAACCAAATGCTTTAGCATAGCAGAACCTCTAATATTCGTACGGTGTCGTACGATAGCAAACGACAGCTATTTTGCAAGATAGGGATACAACTATGTATTATACTCAGTTAACTCGATGGACTGCAAAGAAAAACTTGTTTTTATCAAATTTTAATTAATTAATTTAGCAAATGTTGTTCAACTAATAAAAGGGGGGTTGAAATAAGAGCGTGGGGGTTGGAAAATTTTTCAAAAATTAACAAGCGGGGGGACGATTATTCGGTACTTCAGAGTAAATAGCCTTCCGAATGCTCAAATTTTGACGGTTTCAACAATTTATCAAATCTTCAGGCAAAGAAGAAAAATCAGTGTTCTGAAGTTCAAATCTCAGAAGACGAAATCTAAATTCATTTTCTACAAACACAACATCTATTGCTCCATTGACATTTTTCGTTTGTGAGTTCTATATATGACTATAGTCTATAGCACTTGCAAAAGACTTTATCCAATCGAGATGCACTTGACAGGTTTAGCATCCCATTTCTTGTTTCCTTCGAATTCGAAAAAATTTGACAAAATATATTTGTCCGAAAGTGACCTTTTCCAACCACGGTTGCTATGGCAGCAGCTCCTTGGTATACACTAAAACTTCAATGCCAGCAGATAAGTTTCAGGTTCGTGAATTTATTTAATTATTCTAAAAAGTTTCAGGTTGCTTGAAAATGTTCGCTTGCACCTTTAGCACCTAATTCTGAATACTCCTGTAGGTATATGTTCGTGAAATGGTTGATATTCTAGTATGTCAGAGTATCCAGAGAATTGTGTTGATTCTGCAACTGATATATTTTAAGATTCAAAAGCAAGGAGTTCTTGTTTTTCGAAGGTTATCGAGATATGTACAGGTTAAAAGGTGCACCGGTCACTCCACTGTGCGATAGTCCTAAAGTTTACCCATGTACCTGTTGCCGTCCCGGCCACTTTAGAGTCAAAGAGTTCGATAGCCTACTTTGATCCAAAGTTTTGTTAAACCTTTAAACGAATTTAGAATTTGTTGCTGTACTAGTCAAAAAGTAGTGAAGTCGAAAAGGGATTTAATTCCGCGACTTCAATGATGCTACTCGTTGACACTTATCTCAGAAGGTCTTTTTCCTAGTCGTGGCTGGGTCAACGTGGGGTCAATATTGCTGAACTTGCTGATCGTCTAGGTTCTGCAAAACAAACCTCTCTCTGGGCTATTAATTTCGCCCTTAAATTTTTTCCCAGTGGTCTTAAGTCTTTCCAAACATCGAGTGAATTTCACTGATTTCATTAATCTCTATTTTGGAATCAATTACGTCATTTTCCCTCTTTTCAATGTGATCTAGACCCGACTTTTCCCATCTGACCAAGCGTATTTCACCGACATTCACTTGGGTTAGGCGGAATCATAATCTGCACAGCGTTTTTACTTGAAAACAATCGGTTTATGCGACTCTTTCTTCTTGCAACTGAAATGAAGGTCCTGAAAATCAATGGAAAATAAAGTCAATTCTTCCTTTGTAATCCTTGGAGACTAATTAGTTGTTAAACTTATTGGGCTTTGATGGATTAAAAATTTATAAGAAATTACAAGCAATATTTGTGAACCATAAGGTAAATGGCTGTTTTTTTAATGAACTTCAGCCGTACTGCAGTTGATTCCTGTCGTATTTTGTAAATAGATGTTTTGAAGTTTTAAAAGCAGCACATTTGAAATAATGTTGTGACTGGCTAGGCTTTAAGACGCACTCTAATAGTCACCATCGAAGAGGCGAAGACTCGTTTTACATGTGCAATGATTTCTTGCAGATATATTTCTAGAAGTTTAAAAATTGGATGAAGTAATAAGTGAAAAGAAACGGACATCTTTCTCCATGGTGAAATGAGTACTTCAAAAGCGACCGCTCTTTCTTTATTTTATGGAGTTTCAATTACTGCTGGCTGCCTCTCAAATATCTTGATCATCTTCGCCATTTTGAAGAACAAGGAACTCCGTCGAAGAAGAGCAAATCATTTTTTAGCTTCACTGTGTTTTTCAGACTTCTTCACTTGCCTTTTCAGCATGACATATCATTTAATACATCTGCATGCAAATGTTTATAGAGAATTTCTTTCAACTACGTATTGTCGAGTTACACAATATTTTGTATATGTATTGGCGTTTTCATCTACTCTGTGTTTAACAATGGTTTGTGTAGATCGATATTTGGCAATTATTCATCCCTTCTTTTACGTGACGAACTCCATGAAAAGGCTTGGCAATGTGCTGATGGCGTGGCCTTGGATACTGTCAATTTCAACTGCCATTCCAGCACTTGCGACTAACATCATAGAGATTGGTACGGATTTCGGCTTTCCTTGTGCTGCAGTTTCTAGCTGGGATTCTCTTCGATACTTTATTGCAGTGATTCCACTCAATGTCATCATTCCTTTCTTATGCATTGCAATAACATGCCTTGTGGTTTTCAGAGTTGCTCGTAAGCAGTTACACAGAATTCAAGCACAGATTCTTGTAACAAGAAGTAGCTCACCGTCACTAGAAAGATTTGATGAACAAACCAGACATGGCGAAATATTTGCAACTTCATCCGGACAAGCAACATCACATTCCCCATGCCCATCTGTACCAAGAAAAAGGCTTTATAAGTCAAATAATGCAAAATTAGCTTTAACTCATCGTTTGCGTTTGGTCTTTCGTGAAGAAACTCGTATAGCGTTTGCAACAATCGCAGTGGTTATTGGCTTTTTCATTGCATGGACGCCATACCTCATTTCAAGGTTATTATATGCCATTGGAAAACATCTTTCAAATGATATTTACATGTTTGGAACTGTTTTCGTTCTGTCAAACTCTGCTTGGAATCCACTTCTTATACTGATATTCAGAAAAGATATTCGAAAATGCGTTCGTTGCTTATGCAAAAGAATGATTAAATTTCTATAGTGAGACTTGTGATTTCAACTAAAAAAGAACTTGATTTGTAATTTGACACCCCATTTTTTCTTTGATCTCTTATCTGAGGATATAAACTTTTAAAATAAGCAAGCGGTCGGTCCAGCCCTCAAAGTTGCCTAACATACCTTGTCTTTCAGCCCTCACAAAATGACTGGTACTCTCTAAAAACTCTTTTTTGGCTCTTTTCTTGCTTTTCAATGTTATTGCCTTATTGACAAGTTTGCAATGGTGTACACTCTCTTTTTTATAAGAACCAGGAAATTTCGATTAAGGCTGGCTGTTCTTAAATTTTTGCCGTTTTTGAGTCTGAAATGTTCTTAATCTGTTCTTAATTCCTTGGTTACTTAGATATCTATATTTTTAATGAAAGTCTAGGGTGGTACTAGGTTTGTGTGAAAATGCAGCATTCTTGTCTATATTTCTTTGTTTGCTTGCTTTTTACGTTCAGTCTGATTGTCTTACTTACATATTTAGCTGATATCCTTAGCACTTTTGAAAAGGCCAGCCTCGGCTTGTTCTTAATTTGTTCTTAAAATCTGGGCAAAAGCCAGGCTCGTGTTCTTATAAAATTGTTCTTACAAAAAAGAGTGTATTGCATAAAGAGAGCTATCTCAACCAAAAACTATATATAGTTCATTTTTTCAGTATTAAAACTTTCTTGTGACTCGATTGTATATACCACCAATCAGATTTCACCAATCATAATTCAAAATAATTGCTCATATACTGTTAAAAAAAATTTTTATTCGATCACACTCTGAAGAAGCCTTGCTTGGCAGGGCAAAATATTAGTTCTAAAAAGATTTTAATTCGAAAACTATAGTTTATCTGTTGTTTTTGAGTCGCGGTGTTCCTGCTTGGTTGTGTCACGATACCCCCTTTTCTCTCATTCATTTCGATCTACTTTTCCTTCTACATTAATCCTCTCTTTCATGTTTTACCGCCTTTTCCTTTCCCACATGACTAAACATGTTTTTCTTACTTTTCGCTCGTAACTTTACTTCCACACTTGTTCGGTTCTCCTTGTTAGTCATTCTGTATACGTAGTTTCTCCCTATTCATGCTTATATTTTACATAGTTGTATTTATCCACCCTTTCCTGTTATTCTTAATTCTTATTGGTTAATTTAGTTATTTCGTCAATGTAACTTCTTATTTAAACTCAGTATTTTTGTAGTTGATTTAGACTAGAATCGGATTTGATTCGATGAGGCGCAGTTTAATAGATAACTGTCTGTTTCATTGTCTCTTACCGCTCGACCTGCCCTGCCGTCACAATTGGTGACTTAGAGCGGGATTCGATTAAATAGGGCCTAGCTGAATAAAATCTAAGGTGCCTAGCCTATGAGCTTGAATTGGAGATCAGAACAAACTGGACCACTGCAAGAAAGATTTCAAGAATGGCAACTGAAGCAAGCACGAGTGGAAATGAAGAACACAGAAGTTCAAGTAAGTCTTTTTTTGTTCACCCAGAAAAATTTTATGGGTATCCTAATGATGATGTGCTAGATTGGTTTGCGTCGTTTGAGCGCATTGCAAGAGCCAACGAATGGGATGGCGTGAAGAAGGGACGGATGATTTCTGCATATTTAAGGGGTCCCGCAGAAGATCATTTCGAAAAAATAAAGGGGAGATTAAGCGAATTTCGGAATCATTAAAAACTCTCTAATTGAAAGATTTAGTCCGGCAAACATGAGGAGATCTGCATATAGTAATTTGGCTGGGAGAAAGCAAGGAAAGCTGGAATCCGTGAATGAATTTGCGTCGGCAATTCAAAGATTGGTATTTAGATCATTTCCCAGTGACGTAACGAATGAAGTAATCGAGATGACAGCAAGAGAGCATTTTACTTGGGATTGAGAAACGAATTAATGAGAAGGGTCACGTTAGCCGATCCAAAAACGTTTTCTGATGCGATCAGGATCACTTTGAGGAAGAAGCTTTGGAATCCAGTTCCAGTAGCTACAATGGAGTAAACGCTGTGGACAAGCGGGAAGACCAGATGACGGATCTGATTGGAATGTTGGGGAAGTTATTGGCGAAGAATGGTGAGACAAATCATTCAAATTATGGTAGAAATAATTTTCGTTCCCCTAGATATAATAATGCGAGCACCAGAAATAGGTACACCCGGGATGGGCGACCCATATTTAATCACTGTAACAAAGTAGGCCATATTGAGAAAAAGTGTTTCGTTAAGAATCCTAGTTTAAGGGACGGTGCCTCGCAAGGAAACAGGAATCAGAACCAGGGAAACTAAGGTCTGCTACTGTTGGAGGTCAGTTAGCAGAGAATATTAAAATCCTCTAGCTGTTAATGTCGTAAACGAAAACGAAAATTCGAATGTGGTAAATATTGAAAGTAACGAAGAAACTGTAGCTCGTGTTGAAGAAAGTAATGATGACGTCAGTAATATTAATCCGTCTGTAGAAAGTGTCGTAATTAAAGGTACGCAAGAAATTTTGTTATGTGGTCCGGCTAGTATTGTTAACGGTTTCATAAACGACACACCTGCTAAAATGTTAATCGATACTGGTGCGTCAATGACCATTGTCAACAAATCATTTCAACGTTCCCACCTCGCGAGTATTCCACTAAGGGCTGGGAAAGTGAATGCTACATCGGTGACCGGGGAGCCTGTAATGTTTAAGGGGATTTTGTCGTCGTCTCTGAGGATTTGCAAAAATGTGGCATTCCAGGATTTTTGTGTTGCTTCTGGGTTTAAGCATAACTGTGTGCTTGGTACGGATTTTCTTACCCGGGCTGGTATAACCATCGATATGTCCAAACGTCTGTTGAAATGGAATTCAGAGACATCTAAAATGGTCAGTGATGAATCAGATCATTCGTGGGAAATCGCTTTAATAGATAAGTTAGAAATTCCCCCAAGATCTGAAGATTGTTTCTCAACAGGCTTGTTCGAAATGAATGACTCGCTATGTCAATCGTCGCATGTCTTTGCTGCTAGGTCTATTGTTAGACCTGAGCATGGGGAAATTCCTGTAATGATGGTTAATCCCGGTTTGCATACCGTTACCCTTGAGCCTCGTACGACGATTGGTAAAGTGACGTCAGTAACAGATATCAGCAATACGTCATACTTTAGTAAGCAGGAAGATAATTCTATTATCGATAGAATTGCGTTACCATCGGATAATCTTTCATCTGAGCAACAGGTCAGGCTTAAGGAAGTGTTGAAAAAGTATTCGAATGTTTTTGCTCAGTCAGATAAGGACTTAGGCCGTACTAATATCATAGAGCACGCTATAGACACTCAAGGTAACCCTCCTATTTATCAGCGACCTTATAGAGTTCCCGAATCACAGCGTAAGGTTATAGATGCGCATGTCACAGACATGGCGAAGCGTGGGGTTATCAGGCCTTCAAAGAGTCCGTGGTCAAGCCCTGTAGTTCTCGTCGGTAAAAAGGATGGTAGCACTAGGTTCTGCGTAGATTTTTGCAAGCTTAACGCAGTAACGCGTAAGGACGTTTATCCTTTGCCGCGTGTAGATGAAACGCTAGATACATTAGGTGGCGCTCAGTATTTTACTACTCTAGATCTTGCGTCAGGTTATTGGCAAGTGCCGCTTAAGGAAGAGGATATGCATAAGACTGCGTTTACCACGCCAGGAACCGTGAATTCTCTTTGGGAATTCACTGTTATGCCTTTTGGACTTTGCGGAGCACCAGCCTCTTTTCAGCGCCTTATGGAAATTTTGCTTACAGGTTTAAACTGGGAGTCGTGTCTTGTATACCTAGATGACATAATCATATTTTCGCGCACTTTTGAGGAGCATTTAGGGCGCTTAGAATCAGTTCTTTCTCGTTTGCGCACAGGTGGCCTTAAGCTTAAGGTTAAGAAATGCACATTTTGCGCGTCTCAGGTTAAGTACTTAGGTCATCTAAGGATGGTTTGAGCCCCGACCCAAGTAAGGTGAGCGCAGTGCATAATTTTCCTGTCCCCCAGGATCTCACGCAGCTTAGGTCATTTTTAGGTCTGATAGGTTACTATAGGAAATTCATTAAGGACTTCTCGTTACGCGCTGAGCCTTTGTATCGTCTAAGTAAGAAGGACATACCGTTTGTATGGGGTGCTGAGCAGGAGCAAGCATTTTCTGACATGAAGGAAGCGCTTACTTCAGCCCCAATCTTGCAATTTCCGGATTTTAATTTGCCGTTTTATATTCAGTCAGACGCTAGCGATAAGGGATTTGGCGCTGTATTAGGACAATTGCGCAATGGCACGGAAGTCGTTGTTGCATATGCGAGTAAAGCGATAGATTCAGCACAGGTTAATTGGTCCACCATTGAAAAGGAAGCCTTCGCTATTATTTGGTCGGTTAAGTATTCCAGGCATTATTTGTATGGTAGGTCGTTCACCATATTCACGGACCATAATCCTTTAAAGTGGCTTTTTACGCTTAAGAGCCCTGAGGGTAGATTAGCGTGTTGGACAGAGTTTCTTAAGTCTTATGATTTTAAGGTAGAATATAGGCCAGGACGTTGAAATGCTAATGCAGATGCATTATCGCGTATGCCTATTATCGGCGCTATAACACCAGCACCGCCTAAGTTTGAATTAGCTAACATGAGCGAATTACAAACTAAGGATCCAGGTTTATCTCAGCTGCTTAAGTATTTGCAATCAGGCGAATTACCAGGTAATTCTTCGGACGATCGTAAGGTTTTATCTAAGGCTGATCAATACGTAATTAAGGATGGCATTCTCTATCATTTGTTTAGCCCTACAACACCTTATCGTAGGCAGGAAACGCGTTGCCAATTAGTTGTTCCGCGCAGCTGCATAGATAATGTTCTCACAAGTATGCACGACGATGTTGTTTCAGGTCATTTAGGAATCGCGAAAACTTATGATAAGATTAGGCAGCGTTATTTTTGGGAAGGCATGTATAAGGACATAACGCATTGGATAGAAACATGCAAGGATTGCGCTTCTAAGAAGTCGCCTAAGCAAGCTGCTGTTGCGCCTATGCAAAGTATTCCCGTAGAAGGACCGTTTGACCGCGTTTGCGTAGATGTTTTAGGACCATTGCCAACTTTGGATTTAGGTAATCGCTATGTAGTTGTATTTACAGACAGCTTAACCAAATGGCCAGAAGCGTTTGCTGTTAGGTCTACAGGTGCAGACGTAATCGCGCAATTATTTGTAGAGGAAATTATTTGTAGGCATGGCGCACCGCGCACTTTGCTATCTGATAGAGGTAAGAATTTCTTATCTAAGTTAGTGAAGGAAGTATGCGATCTTTTTACTGTTAAGAAGATCAACACGACCGCGTATCATCCTCAAACGGATGGTCTTACGGAACGCTTTAACCACACTCTTTGCACCATGGTTTCCATGTATGTCTCTAAACACCAAAGAGACTGGGATAGGTTTATTCCTTTTGCGTTGTTCGCGTATCGCACAGCCATGCAGGATTCTACTAAAGAAACGCCTTTCTATCTTGTTTATGGTCGAGACCCTTGTTTGCCGCTTGATGTTGTATTATCTGCTCCAATCAGTAAATACGCATCTGTCGATGATTATAAACAAGAAGTTATTCGCCGCACTCAGGAAGCTCGCTATGTTGCGCAGCAAAGTATTGAACGCGCTCAGTTCAATCAAGCCGCTTCTTATGATAAGAACGTGAAGCCCGTTAACTTTAAAGTAGGCGATAGGATTTGGCTTTACACTCCTCAGGTTAACAAAGGTCTTACATCTAAGTTAGCTCATTTATGGAACGGACCGTTTAGAATAATTAGGAAGTTATCATCAGTAAATGTAGAAATAGAAGAAGGTCCGCGTAGAAAAACAATCGTTCATGTTAACCGTTGTAAACCGTATTTAGAAAGAGAACCTAAACCAACAGAAAAATTAGACAATATTGAAATGGACAATCAAAACGAATCAATGGACACCTAGCAAAAAAAAAAGTATATTTGTATTAACCGTATTATGTCGAGTAGTTTGTAATTATGATTATTAATCTTTTGTAGTCACGTTGAAACAGGAGACGTTTCAACATAGGGGGAGGGTATGTCACGATACCCCCTTTTCTCTCATTCATTTCGATCTACTTTTCCTTCTACCTTAATCCTCTCTTTCATGTTTTACCGCCTTTTCCTTTCCCAAGACTTTCCCAAGACTTAACGGTCAAGAAATAATAATAGAGAAACAGAATGGTTATTGTGAAGACGGAACTGGCAAACATCCTTCCAAAATGTGATGGGCTAGCAAGCACAAAATTTTGTTTCCAGTCATTTAACGGATGTCGTTCCTATATCATCATTGAAGTGGCAGATAAGGGCCGAGGTTAAATAAAATATTAGAGCAACCACTCCGCGGGTCGAAAGAACAACCTTGCCTCAAACATGATTCTGCCATTAGACAGCACTTGGTTTACAACAAAACTGTGCAGAAAATTAGAGCGAGGATTGATGTAAACTACAGTAATTGGTAAAACAAGATCTTTGCTTCATGTTCCATTCAGGAATTTCGGAATCTTCCACATGAAAACCAAAAAGCCGGTTCTGTGTAGACAGAAAGAGTTCGTTTTCTCATGGACTTGGTTCATGGACTCTTCAATAATTCTATTATCTTCCATCTGTATCCCGACAGCTGATTAATGTTTCAAACACAATGTCAATTCGGCTTCGCTTTCTGATCGGTGCATTTCGATCCGCATCTGGGTATAAATTCCCCCTTTGTCAATGGTTTCTGTCCGTTTCTGACGAAAAAAGCTTTTTAAGTATCCCCGAAAAGGTTTCCGCTGCTTATCACAATAACGCAAGCTACCGCGAGTCAAAAAGAATAACCAAAAAATCTATCGAGTGAATGATTTCTTATTTATTTGTTTGTATTAAAATGTTAACAATTGAAAAAACATTAGAAAAAACAAAAACTAACTTATATTTTCTTCTTTTAGAGTTTACGATTGTCGGTCATATTATTATTAAGGAAATACGAAAAGATATGTTCAGGTTGCAGATAAGACACGAAATTCAGGGAGATGCTAGATAATAAATAAGCAATCAGTAGGCTATTTGTCTTTGGGTCTGCGAATTATTGTTTAAAATACAGCAAAATAACAAACTATTTATCTTTGCTGTTAATTTCTCGAAACAAAGAGAAGAATCCACAGCAGCTAAAATTTATTTATATATAACTACAAATACAACTATTCTCTATACGGTATGCTGTTTAGAACAGTCAAACACAAACATATTATACAACTGACTGTCCAGTTTCTCAAATTTCAGAATTAAAAACAAACTACATAAAACACAATGCTAAAAATTCAAATTAACACAAGTACTCAATAGTGAACATTTGTCACATATAATAAACCTTTAAAGTATATTGATGATATTTCGTTATTAACAGCATCTACATGCCGAGAAATATCAAGATGTCAATAAAAGTTATTCTGATAAAAAGTTGTTCCTTAGATTTTTGTCTTAGGAAATCCGTATTGGAATACCGAGAAATCGATTACCTAAAAGATATATTGTTGCACGCTCTAGATTCTGCATGATTTTTTTATAAAAGGCCAACTATAAATAAATACGTTACTTGTACAATTGAAAACCTACACAGTGCGCGCGTTTCAAAGCTGATAGAACAGAGTAGGGCATGACAGCCTAGTCTTAACCCAGGTATGTGGTTTGCACTTGTATGACACTGATAATTTTGCCTATACTGGATCTATCTCTATCAACAAAGTCATATATACTATACATACATCTTAATTGAATGCTGATATTCGTGTTTGCCTAACGAGAGTGATAACAAGATTGTGCATAAAGTTACTAATCAGTAAATATATTAAAGAACGTTTCAAACGTACTCTGATAAACCAAGTTAGGACACGTGTGAATAGCCAAGCCAAACAAGCAGGTAGCAATATACACGCACTTGAATTAGCGTGGTGGGCAAGCTGCAGGTCTTTATCGATGTTCGTGTTGCACGCTGTTAGCAAATGAACATAATGAAAACAAGACTATACGTAAACAGTTTGATCATCGTACATATCAATAGCAACATCGTCTTCTGATAAAGTTCTGCGTATATTCATTTCAATAGCTCTCATAACTCTTTCTTCAAACTCATCTGCTTCATCTTTTTCCATGTTATTTTGACATTTTCTATGTTCCGATCTAAGTGTATCATTGTCCATACAAACAGATAGCTGTTCAAGTTCTTCGTTGCCATCTCCATCCAACTGTGTTTTAACCAAGCTTCCATGTGATATATCACCATCAGAGGGGTCATATATGTCTACAATATACGACAAAGTTTATTTCAACTTACCCAAAGTTTACTAAATCAATTCTAGATGGTAAACAAACATCAAAGATCAAATATACAGACGGCGCAAAATTAAATACTTTTGCCATATCTACCTGAGGGCCTGGAGATTTCAGGTGACATCAGGTCAGAGCTTGAATCTTTAGAATTAGTACTTTGCATGCTGCTTCTGTAGCTCTAAGAAAAAAGGTATCATTACTTAGAAACGTTTTTCGAAATAAACACGTACCATCAGACGGATCATTTGCACACGTCAAAATAAAACAGGAATGAAGTACCAACGAAAAGAAATATAATTTTGTCAGTTCTGACAGGGAGAAATGATAAAGAATTAGTTTTGCTGAAAAAATTCAAAACTGAAACCCTGCAAAATAAGTAAACCTTAAAAATATAAAGAAAGCCTAGTTTGAAGAAGAAATTTAGTTACGGGTAACTACTATTCAGCGACATTCTATAGATCATAATTTTCTTGCCACTAAGTTGTACGGTAAATACAAAAACATAAAAAGGGCTCACTTCTTTGCCTCGCCTCTCAACACTGCTCAATGCAACAGAATCTTCATGTAAATTGGTATCTTCACGAACAATGTCTTGATATCTTTTAGAAAATGTTCCATCGATATTTGCCGTAGTTCCTGTGTTTAAACTGCCATTTCTTACAACTGTTGGATCATGCACAACAATGACATCATTGACCGTTTGAGTTCCACGTCTTTGGTTCTAAAAAGTAAACATAATGGAATCCAATACTCGTGGCATTGAAAATAACTGGTATTCGTATACCGACAAAGCCAGAGGTGGCAAAAACATGATGCTTTGGGCATTAATGCATTCAAGAGCATCAGCGGAAAGTTTTCTAAGGGCCAATCAGGCGCTTGTTTAATTTCTCCTACTGACCAATCAGAAGTCCTTATTTTCGAGCGACCACACGGCTGCTTAGCTGCGAGGAAAAACCACCGGTTTAATTTTGCTTGGAGGAAAAAGTAAACTTGAGCCTGTTGTTTGAACGGATCTAAACTTCATGCTTTCTGACAGAACGACAAGGAAATTTTTGCAAGATCAATAAGTTTACGAGATCATTAAGCCTATTATATGATTGCCAAAAATAGTCAAATCATAAATGAACCAACTCATAATGCATTACCTTCAATTATAATGGTAAGTATCAACCACTGCTGGAAATTGAACAGAGAAAAGCAAGACACTCACCCATGGGAAATTAATTGCTGTTAAAGATATCTTGGCAGATCCTCTCATTGATTTCTTAGAAGCTGCAGAAAATGAATGGGAACTTGATCTTGAAATTGCGCAGAAGCGTCGACGGAAATCTTCGCGAACCTGAAAAGACCACGTGTGTACAGATTATGAAAAAGTTGAAAATCTAAATCAAGGCATATTCATGGTCCACTAATATATTTGCCAATGTAGATGGGAACACTGGTAACACCTTAGAAATGAAAATTATGAAAATATAAACATTATCCCAGCACTAGAATATAAAACCTTCTTATTCATACCTTCTCATTCATGACACAGTAGAAGATGAATATGTACATCCCCTATAAAGGAACAGATTCTGATATAAGGAAAACACAAAAGAACCGCTACAATGGCATATTAGAAAACGATTTCACGATCGAATCATTTTTGTATGAACAAACCTGGAATGCGTTGCAAAATGTAAACAAGTATGCCATGACAACAGAATCGTCGTTAATATACAATACTCCAAACAGCCAAGTGATGCCAAGTAAGGGAACTAATCCAAAAGAACCTTTTGCCCAGTAACTATAATAGTAAGAAGTGTGTTTTGTGATGTTTCTGATATATTTTAAAAAGTCTCATCAATGACATCATAAATCTTCATTGTTTAAACATCCAAATATCATTGTTTGAAAAAGATTGAATTAAAACGGAAAGAAGTTTAATTCATGAGAAATAAGAGAAAGAAAGATGTGGTGCTAAACTTACCCTATCTTGTCCATGGTTCTTCTCATTTCCTGTTCCCTGGCTATAATTGTCGAATTGCGCAATATTGTTCTGAAGGTCATCACGAGAAAGACACTGTTGACCTGATCATCAAATAATAAGATATATGTTAACACATGTAACGTATTCGATGTTGGAAATCAAATATGAAAAATTGGATAAAGAAATTATTTGATAGGATTCTTCATTATCATATTTTATTTTATGAAATAATTAACAATATTAGGATTATAGGGTTTTAAGAAATTTCCACTGAAACAATGTCAGAGACAATGTTTGTTAAATATTAATCGAGTATATAAGTTGTGGGCATTTTGCTTGATGCTGCCACGGGTTGTTATTCTAGATATAATCTAGATAGAAACTGGGTCCGAGCTCTACCACAATATATCAAGCATTATAACTCGCCTTCAATATGAACCAATATTGCAGTAGTGTTTATTCTTTACCAGCTTATTTAAAAGATTGACTCCCATGTAACACTATTTCCTTATTTGATACATCACGTTAATTATACTAATAAAGCTGGACATTTTTTGAAGTACAAGACTTAATGATTCATATATTCATGGTTACTCATAAGCTGCAGCAATCTTTAATTTCAACTCCACTTTAAGTTTTGGTTATGCCTTTGTGAATAGTTAAACACTATTGAGTCTGAGGCCCTGTTTACACTATACCGGATAGCTTTCGAAGCGTCTTGATTTTCGTATCGGGTAGGGTGTGTGGTTTGCACTTTACTTTTTTAATAAGCAACTTGACTTTTGTCCAGCCCTCAAATTGCTTAAAATTTTAGACATTTGAGCCCTCAAAGTTGTTTAAAAGTTGCTTAACCTTTTTTACCTAACAACCACCCCTGACTTTGCGGGTCAAAATCGTCAACTGTTAGGCTATAACACGACTTTTGGGAGACAGTTAGTGGAAAAACGTTAACAAAAGAACTTCAACATGCTAAACAAGCAATTTCCTAACAACAAGAAAGCGTATAAGCTTGGTTGTTTGACTTCTTAGTTGCTTACAGAATTCAATTGAGCCCTCGAGTTGCTTAATGTTAGGGGCAGTTCAGCCCTAGTTGCTTATTGAGCGGTTGCTTATTTAAAAAAGTGTACACTATGCCAGAGCTATCCGATCAGAAACGTTGAAAAATTGGGGTTATTTTCACTCCGTTTTGTAGGTGATATGAAAATCACTCCGCTCCAGATGTAATTGACATTCATTTGTGAGAGCGGATTAACAATTTGAATTTTCTATTGTCCCGGCTATCTGGTAAGGTGTAAATGGGTCTATCCGATATGAAAATCAAGATGCAACGGTAGCTATCCGGTATAGTGTAAATAGGGTCTGAATGGCCCCCATCGTAGATTTAACACGCCAAAATCTACTGCCGAAATGCAAAACAACATGAAAATACAAACTTACCAGAATAACAATAAGAACTGGAACAACAAATGCCCATATAAAGTGATCTTTTGCGGACAACCAGCAGCTAAAACAAGCAACATAATCTCTTAATGTCTATGAGAAGGCTACTTAATTGTCAGGTTATAAAGCATAATTCAACGGGATTTGGTCTCTGCATTTTCAAAAAACCAACCCCTATATTCTGATTAAGACGTCCAAATGACAGCAATCGCCATTGTAAGTTTCTTTTCTGTCTTGGTTTGAAAGTGGTCTCGTGTTTTGTAAGAAACCGTTTATAAGGAGGAAGCAACGCAAAGAGAATCTTAGAGACATAAACCGTTACTAAATTAAGAAACCGTAGTCCTTATTGTCACCACAGTGTCAGAGTGGTAATTTCGTGCTCAATATGCAGTTGTCTTCTTTATGCAAAATAGCTCTAATAATTTTGCGTTGCAAAAATATTCACACATTTTTACAATTAGAATCACCTAAAAAATTAAAATATTGTGTTCTAATCCGAGCTTAGCTTTCTGTTGAAAATGCGAAAAAGTTTCTTCAACAAAGTAATCAGTATCAGTGGAAATCGCGTATTCAAAACCACAGTAGAATGAAAATTAAGCTCTAAAAATAAGCATTAACTCTACAAATTACACGAATGCACGAATTCAGTAACTTACAAATTTTCGTTTCCGAATCCATGAGGATGTGAACCACAAAGGACAACAGATAATACAGCAGGGAATCCTAAAATTCCATAAAATATCATCAGAAACATTGCTAAGAGCCAACACTTGACAGGAAATATTCGAATAGCAAAAACCTATAGCATCTTATTTGATATACATACCCCAACAAATAGCATAGTAGTGTTTTTTGAAACCCTCTCCTCTGGGAAAAATTTGAACTAAAAGTATGTACAACTGAACACCTTCCATCAGCATCCATAGAAAAGCAACCAGTAAGAAATAATAGAGAAACGTCGCAAAAACAGTGCAGACAATCTGAAATGAAAGTAACGCGCATAAGTTTTGAAATTAATATATAAAGCATATCCAGACAGAAAGAACTGATTAGATTAAAATGCATTGAAAGAATTTTACGAAAATAAAGTCCAATACCTCATTTTCTGTTCTTGAAATACCAACGACGAAAACGACGTATGCTAATGCCAATGAAATGCACAAATTCTTGTGTATTGTATTGCGAACTGATTGCAGTGATCTGTTCAAAGAGAAATTTTTTGATTATTAATGATGATTCAAAAATGATCCCTGAAGAAACATGTTTACGAAACTGTAGTTTCAAAAAATTGATAAATAGCAAGTTGAAATTCGTAAGCAGAGGGTTCAATTTGAAGCAACTGCTTCTACCTAACAGCAGAAAAAGAAAATAAATCGCAAATTTCAAAAAGTAGTACGCATGTTGAAACCAAATTCAAGGACGCTGGTAAAACGTAACTGTAAACGTGAAAAAAAAACCAAACAAAAATATTAGGCAATAAGAATAATTGGACGCGTGTGTCTGTCATATTTCAAGGCATAAGAAAAAATTAAAATCAGCTCAAGAAGGTGGCTTATGGGTGGTTCAACAATGTGCTGAAAATGTAATTTGAAATGTGTGGAAAACGGTTTCTTTATAATGATATACCAGCGAAGAACAACCTGATTTTCTCAGAAAACGAAAGCAAGCACACAAAATAAATTGTCAAAAATAATTCATCTGTTTTAGCCAATATATCGCTAAGCAAAGCAATATTTTCTGAACTTTTAACGCGGCACCCAGCAAAATGGTTTAGTTAGACGTTCCGGTATTGAGACAAACAAATCTAAACAAAATCTGCATTCGACACATATAATTAAACTCTAATTCTTCGGGTTAAGGGTTTTAATGAGAAGTTATGTTGCATTGTTAACTCACTTGCAATTGACGAAGATGCTGAGAGCAAGAATCAAGCAGAGTAGACTGACTCCAATGCCAATTTGCGTTATGATCATCAAGATAAACCCATGTCGACTCTACAAGAAACACATGTCAAGTCTCATTAGCATTTATCTATGCATACCTTTTACATTACAAACTAGCGTTGGTCAATTAGTCAAAAATACCTATTAAAACGATAATGACGATTAAGACATAGAAAGTGCCCAAAGTAACTCACATTGATTTTTGCTCCGTTTGTCTGCATTAACACAGCAAAGTTTGTGAAATGGTTTGTGTGGCAAACTGTTCCATCCTCTTTGACTTTCACAGTTGTCACTCCAAACTGGGACCAAGAAGGCGTACTAAAATAAAAAGAAGTTTTTCAATTACACGATTCACATCTTACATATTGTGATGACAAGACCTGTCTTTGTTCATTACAACATGTGGATACATTTTGTAAGTAATGACTTAATCTTGAAGGAAAACTACATATATTTAGTACTGTATTGGCACAGGTCATAATAATTCTGTTTTTTCATTCGGAAAGAATCACGTCTTTTGTCTTAATAACGTTTCTAACAATTTGCTTACCTTGCGTTAGTATTAAAGTATGCGCATTTGCTTTTGGACTTCTTCGGGTCAAATTTCTAAGGAAAAAGTAAAAAACTTCGCATCACCTTTGACAAGACACATAATGTTGATACTGCGTTAAATGCATTGCAAATAAAAATCATACTACTATTCTCTTGATAATATAACAGTAAGAATACTACCATCAATTATTCAATACAACAAAACCCACAAATAAAACTCAGTGATTCAAGATCCAAGAAACTCAAAATCTATAAGATTTGTATACCGTATTTTCTCTTATGAGCGCCCGGGCGCTATTAAATTATCAATGGTTTTTTGGGGGGCGCTTGTTCAAGGGAGGGGTCCTTTCATGTCAGGGCACCAATTAAATTTCTCATATTGTCACTCAGAGGATATGTAATAAAAAGATAGTTTAAAACAAACATGTTTATCGAAGTTAGAAGTTAGATTAGTGAGTCAATGAAAAGTTAGATATTGCGTTCAGCTCGCGTGAATATGGCCAAAATAATGTACCAGGAAACTTGCAATAAAAGGATGCTAGGCAAGCAAACGTTATAAACAAGAAACAAACAAATGAAAACAAAGTACACACATATCGAATGTAAATTTGAAAAAGGTTATAACTAAATTCTCATGTTTAATTTAATAAATTGCTAATCGCTTACATAGGGCAATATTCTTTCTTATCAGCGAAATTTTTTGAGGGGGGCGCTCTTTCGAGCGAAGGCGCACATTAGAGGAAATACGGTATGTACATCCTTTTTCAGAATCTCTTTTCCATCTATTTCATTTATTGGAATGGTGTTTTATAATTCTACAAAGATACTATTGCTCGTTTGGGGGACAGGTATATCTTATCACATTATCACATTTAAATTAATGGATACAGTGAGTGACTTGGGTTCTAATAAGCAGATTTTGTGCAATACAACAAGGTCTTTCGCACTGACGGAAATCATAACAAACTAACCCAACCATAGGGAAAACTAAATGATCGACAAAATACAGTAAGTTTTTTACGTCAGCTTATGAACGTAACAAAAACATGATTACCAAAAGTGGGTTAAAAGGAATTTGAAGAAAAAAAATCAAATGCTTACCACCAAGGATTTGCTAAAAATGACGACAGGTTCTGGAAAGGGGTTTCTTGGCTTTGGTGAAATAGCTAAAGCTGTTACAAATGTATTAACGAATTCAGATTTAGAGTAAACCAGTTTCTTCCCTTTTGATCTAAAATAAATATAAGAAGCAAATGTCATCAGCAAAAATCATAACAAATCAATGCCGCACGGGTACAAAAAACTCCCAAATCAACACTGCAAGAAAACTAATTACACTACTAACTGCAAGCTACAAAACTGAAATGAGAGGTGGAATGTGGAGAATATTCTGTGGTGCATAAAACTTACATTTGTTTGCCGGATAAGAGTTTGCCAGCATTTCTTGCAACAATGCAAGCAGTAAAACATTTGGAATTACCACCTATAATGAAAATAAAGAAAACACTTGAAAAAGAGGCTGTGAGAGGTTTTGAATCACGACGCACTTAATACTTTTAGGACTGCCTGACAACTTCTTCAAAAACATTGATGGCAATTGTGAGAATAGAAAAATGATTACCTGCGATGTCTTTGATTGTCTTCCGTGGTATTTTAACTTGACCTAATAGCTTCCAATCGGTATTCTTTAGAGTAGCATTTGCCTTGAGATCATCTGATAAAAGACTGACACTTCCACTGCCATTTACTGCAATAACTTGGGAACTAGAAACTAAAATAATTATATCTTATCAAAATGTGATTGTGGAATAACCATTACATTAATTCCCAAAAATTTCGGACGATTTAATTGTCGGACAAATTTGGAGTCCGAAAGTTTAATCATCCGAAATTTTTACCTTTCAATTTGATGAATAAGAGAAAATAACGTCAGTGGTTCGACCCACCTATACTTTTTCTAATGCTACTAATGAAATACTATTTCGAAATGGTAAGTATTTCCGAGATTATCAGTAGTGATTTAGAGCCAGAAGATCCATATATACCCCCTGATACCGATCATGGTGATAACTAACTTGACACAAGCACTTTTATATTGATTGAGAATGATGAATATTTTTGTTACTGTCCTTCGAATGAAAAAATAAAGATGACTATCAAATTTTTTATGATTGTTAGTTAGTTCGAATTTGGTCCGAAATTTGTCCGAAATTTAAAATTTTGCGTCCGAAATAAACCGTCCGAAAATAAAACGTCCGAAAATTTTCCGTCTTAAATTTTTGGGAATTAATGTAATACAGTATATGTCATGGAAACATGGCGGTCTGTATCGATGCTAATACACCACAGCACAACAAAGGCTTCCAATGAGACACACCTTTCGGCAAAGAGAGTTTCAAGTAGCAAGAAAAAGTGCAGTGGAACCTCTTTATAAAGGACACCAAAGGGGCCAATGTCATTGTCTATTGTAGACATAGAAAAGACCTTTGACGCCAAAATATTTGCCAGCTGTACTGAGGTGTCTGTTAATTGAGTTTCAACTGTAAAAGATATAAGATCATTTTGTACAAAAATGTTGTACCTATATTTGGTGTAACCGTATCTATACTTTTTATTGCTCCCATTTTCTCTGCTTTCACTACGGCCAAAGCAATTTCCTCTAGATTTTTCAGTAGATCGGTGGCAGTTTTCACTCTGAGTTTCTGAAATTGAAATTTCGTGAGAAATTGATTAAGGCTAAATTACTAGAAGTAGTCAAAATTTTATTAATTAAAATGGGGCATGGGGCGTGGTCTGATAAGCTGAAATTAAAAAGAAACGAAGATGCAGGTGTTGATGATATCGATTATTTTTCAGAATGTTACTCTCCAATATTTTTGCATTTCACTTGATCTATTGACCAAAAATTGCGTGCTTGACAAGAAAATGTTCAATTTTTTTAATTCAGCAAATGGAAGAAAAATGATGGCATCAACGCAGAATATGCCAACAGATCCAAATCCTGATTGCAATTTTAAAAATCTGGGTTATTGTTACAATAAATTAAGAAAATCCCGACTCCCGATTTAATTCGGAGCCGATTCCCGAATCCGCATTGGAGAAAACAGTCAGGCCACGTGTCTCGAAAAACCCCTTCCTAATCCTCCAATAATACCCAACAAACAATGCTGTGCAATATTTCTTGCCTCTTTGGGCATTCTGTTAAAAAAAAAAAACAAACAAAGCTTCTCTACAGAAGTAAAGTTAGAAATAACCAGTACTAATAAATTATTTGAAGGTTTAGTTAATAAAGCAGCTGCATGATGGTATGTTTTCGCTGTTTTACATAATACATCTCATCCAATTTGACTGCTTTTCATAGTAGTTTCATAATGGAGTTTTATTAACTTTCCAAAGGGGAAATTTCCTTTTCAATAGAAAGTTTAATGCTAAGATCAATAAGCCTTGATTATTGATCAATTTGTTTTACTTATTGATAACATTTTATATATCTTTTTAAGGTACATGCTGTGAATCAAATGCAATATCTTAAATTACGGTGTGAAGTCATACCAGTACATAAATCTAATTTGGTTACAAAAAATTAGCGTCTCCGGGCTCGAGCTCGGCGACAAATTTCGATTGACCGGCTTCCACAGCAAATTCTTAATGCGAATTTCTAGAAAAAACTTATAGAGAACACGTTTTCACAAGAGCACATCCGTTTTTAGCAGAAAATAATCGAAAACTGTTATCAAGATGTTTACCCGATTAAATAAAGAACGAATTGAGATTATTTCAGGGAAAATCCTTTTTGGGACTATTTCGATAATTCGTTATGTAAGTCAGATGTCAGATGTGGAATAAAAGTTTTGTAATACAGCTATAACTTTTTAGGACTAATGGATTTTTCCACAAGTGGCATACCACAGTGGATGGGATTCGAACCTGGACTGCATGATCAGAGAGCCAACGACGTTTCCACTGAGCTATAGAGCTCAATGAAATCGCCGAGTAACACTCCGAGTCATACAGCCCAAGCCTCTCCTCCCGTTTGACTTTTGTGTTTAGGCTATGTTGAACCATTCTTCAGCATCATACATATTTGCGCATATTTTTCATGAATGGCGTCTTTCGTGAATTTTATAGATGTATTTTCATGAAAATACATCTCTGTAAAATGAATTTCTCTTTCCATTTTTTTTGTATTTTCTAGTATTTTATGTAGGCTTTTTTGTTGGATTTACTTTGTACTTAGCTCATTATGTAATCGTATTCTCTAGGTATTGTAGTTGCATCATGCATAGTTAGTCAGCATTCCGTTCTATGGTTCCCATCGTTATCACGTAATGCCTATTTTACTTAACCAAGCTATTTCAATGCACTTGTCATTATTACTTCCCTGTATTTTAGGTAGCATTGCATACTTGTTTTTAACTTTTATAAAACGTTCTTTCATGCTTAGTCAGTAATTTAACCGTATATATAGAGCTTGTATTTCAACGATAATTTAGAGAGGGGGGGGGGGTTCAGAGAAAACGTAGCTGCGAAAAGCTGAGAAGTCTAGATTAAGTAGGCAGTGTCAAAGTACATAAGGAAGATCTTGCCAAGGTGCTGTTTTATTGTGTATTTTGGGGCTAATGTAGTGAGTTATAGTTTTCAGGACATCGGGACCTTAGTTTAACTGTCTGTGTTGCACTTGAGGAACGTGGCATGAAACATGTTGTTTGTCGTATTTACGTAACCTAGCACTTTGATGGTTATAAAGATTGGAACTGAAACAGCTCGAAAAGTACTAGATCTCTCTCATCGTCAATTCATGTCTTTTAATGGGTATTGTTTATTGGCCAACGATCGGCCACACAAACAACCAGATTACAGTTTTGTACTCAAACCTCCTATTATTTGATGTGATTCAAAACAAATGCAGAGATTATTAAGCAGAGTAGAACAGTTACAAGGGTGAACTCCTTTTCGAAATTTTAAAACAGTTTTACCATAATCATCAGTTTTTACCCTAATTTCAGATGTAGCGCCTTCATCTTGGCCCAAAGTGGTATTCTAATCTTCTTTCACCCTCGTCAGATGATACGTTTCAAAACTTGTGAAACATTTCATCGAGAAAAGTGACTGTTTACGTTGAGATTTAGCCTTTACTGTCATTGTCCACTCTTTGACTCCATCAAAACGAAATTATCAGGAATATGCGTACAAAAATAAGCCAGCACTTTGACCACATTGTGGGCTTTGGATCCGAATCTAGGGTAAAAATTTGCATCAAAGCCTTCAGACTATACTAATAATTTGTTTATAATGGGCTTACTTTTGCCAGTTCATTCCATGCACTGCTATCCAATAGATTGTTTCCAATATTCACAAATCCCTTGAATAGATAAGAGTATTTTAATGGCACTAAGCTTCTAACAGAATGTCACCGAATATCGTCAAATTTACTATCAATACAAATCTTCTCACAAGATATAACATTTACCCATTTTACGGAGCATGTATACAAGAGAACATTTTGAAAATTTTAGAGAGCATATCTACAAGGTATCATGTTTGACAATTCAGGTGCAGCCCTAGAAACAAACATTTAAGCAAGAAGGAACAGACAATTCTCTTCAACTTGGACCTGAGTAAGGGCCACACAAAACTATATACAGCTCCACTATTCCCAATCTTTTTCAAACTTCATTGTCAAATATTTTCTTATCAAGTGTGTCTACAAAACGGTAAACCCTGGTAGAATATGAAAAAACCAATGCAGTTACTCACTGTATAAAGTTGTGTTGGTTCTCCTTTCTTTGGATTCCGTAAGTCATCTTTAACAGCTTTATCCGTTAGATCTCGTAGTTGTTGCGTTATCTTTATAACATCGCCACCTATTAAAGTTCCTTTAGATATAACCATTATTTCATTTATACTTGAAATAGATGGTATCTTTGGATCATTTATCTGCAAAAATAGAATTGATATAGTCTTATATGTATCGATAAACTGAACCAGAAACACACTATCTTTCTTAACCCTTTGGGAAAAGAGCTGTAAAAAATTCCGATTCCAAGATGAAGGTTCCATTCGTGTGTTTTTACATAGAGTAATACATGGTCATTACATCGCAACTTCCTCCCAACTTTTCTTTTTTATAATGGCTGAGTGTCTCAACACTTCTTCGGCCTAATCGACAATTTTCATCCAGAGAAATTTTGGGCTTAATAAAAAGTCAAAAAGTGCAATTTTTCTGAATGTCAATGACACAGTGAAGGAAGGCGAGTACTTTTCCTGCAACTTTCAGAGTGTACTTTCATTTGATGATATCAAATGATGGCTAGATTTAAGGTGGTACTCGTTATAAAGCTTAAGGCTTTTTGGAAAAAAAATTCAACAAATTTGCCCCTGCTTCCAAGAAAATTTTGTCAAGCTTTCTGAATTCAAATCATACATGACATATTTTGCGGTATAATTTGTATATCGATCGGTTATTAAATTCCTTCCTATCATAAATAATATCGCTTTCAATGTCTTACTTGCAGACATATCTGGGTTATTACATGGATAGACCCAATTAGAAAAACACTGTGATTCGAAAAACGTATATAAATTTCTTACATTTTTGTCAATTTGCGCCAAAGGTACAGAAACGCAGCCTGATGTATCTATGAACCGCGACCATTCCGGAAGTCCTTTGCCATTGACAAAGCATTCTCTTGTAGCTGATCCTAAAATGACGGCAGAAATCAAACTATTAATTATCAAGAGAAAACCCACTCTGAGAAAAAACTGGCTATGAGGCCGACCGAGGGAAATTGGTGTACTTAGCTTAGTACCGACATTTTGCTTAAGAAAAACTGCAAATTTAACAGCTTTCCACAAGAGCTTAAGAAACTCTTGGGTTTCTTTTTGCTTGAAAGGCTCGCTTGTTATAAGTTGGCAGAACGGAAGACATGTAGTCTGCCACCGTCAGCACTCTTAAACTTTTACCTCGTGCTCCTCTTTGACTTAAAAAATCAGAGCGAACTACTTACGAGAGATTTTTTTAAAATGTAAACCATTCAATGCTAATGAGTTTTCATAAGGCCTGGAGTTTTTTAAGATGCATGCACACTTAAGATACGCAAATAATGCAAAGATTCATATTGATCTTGATGCTGCTATACAGTATTTTCGATTCTTCATATAGCTGTATAGTTGCATTCTCGAATTTACAACAAACTAATTAAAAAGCGAAGCAAGCTATTCCGGTAGTTTGTCTTTGAGTAATTGAAACTGGCCCTTAAGCTGAATTCGCATAGGACTTGAATATCTTAACATAGCATAATGAGATGTTTGACTTTCGTTTCATTAAATTTTAAAAGTGCAAGATAAAAGAATTTGATAGATATCAGCTTAGTGGTTTTTGAAAGACAATAAATTGAATGGAAGTAGCCGGTTGAGCACGTGAGAAAAAATGTTGAGTTATAAGCAATGTGGTCTGATATGACTGAAAAGTACCATGAATCTGTTCAAACTAAGCTACGTTTTCATGAAAGAAAAACAGTCGCAGAAACAGACGCGGTTAATACAAAATTAAGATTTCCAATTCAAATCTTTATTATGGGTCTCATGAATGATAAATAAATGAATCAACAACAACTCCTTCAAGTTAAACAAAGGGTGGAATATATTGTTCTGATTGTTTGATAAAAAATTGGATGGCCTTTTTTGATTTCATGTTTTACATGTGGTCACGTTATTACCATGGATATCTTTCGAACCGCAGACAATAGATAAGTCATAACAACGGAAAACTTAATATATATGCACAGGAAAAATCAGGCTTGGGAAATCACAGGCCATTTATTATGTAAATTATATTGGCCGTGTGTGAGATTTCGAAGCTTGCACTGTCAAATCCAATGGTGAATAGCAAAACAAACTTAAAAGGATTTATGCGTAAAGATAAATATCATTTGTGTAGAAGAAAATGCTGAAATGTTAAACAACTGCGCTTTTATCTTAAAGAGGCCTCAGGTGCATTTTGGCACTGTTGGTACTAGATCAATTTCATTAGTTTTATTTTATTCAAAGGAGCAATAGCCAGCAACTCATTGTCTCAAGGATTCTAACAAAAACCTTATTTAATCGATCAATATTCTTGAATTATCACCTGACGTTCCTGGGGGACAAGGCTCTTTAGCATTTGTACCACTTAACGTCTTTTTCCATGATATCTTTCTATGAATTTCTCCGAGACAAAACGTTTTGCTAGAAGTTCTTGCTGTTGTGTGAATGACTACATTAAAAGGAAACAATTAAAATTAACTAACGAAGATTCAGCAAAATGAGAAGTGAAACAAGGCTACAATCGAGCTTAAGAAAACAAGCAGAGTTTCTTTTATAATACGAGGAAACAAAGGCAATCATATTGTTCAAGGAAGCTAATGAAAATAAAGTCAAAAAGAAGGGATACGTTGCATGCAAATAACTAAGTACCATGTATGAATCCCGTGTGAATACAAATACAAGGACGTCTACATGATGCCTAGCTGGCTCTTCTTAAACTACCGTTTTCTTTTCCTTACTCTATCTTCACTGCTAGTTAGCTAGGCTACTTTCTGACAAGACGTTTTACGCAACGTTTCGGATAAACTTGAACCAATGAAAAGTATTTGCCTATTAGAATCTGGACTTTTATCCCTACTGCGGTGGTAATGTTGATCCGTTACTACTGTGGTGAGTTATTTTGCTTACTGTGGTGTGTTATTATACTACTGTGATGGGTTACTTTGCTTGATGTAGTTGTATTTTTGTGTGCAGAATTGCCCATCACAGCAGTGATTATAGGTTGGCTAGCGTAATTACGGAGATTTTAGGTTTGAAACAAAAAGTCGCTGGATGCAGCAATGTGCCTGCGATGGCTAAGTGCCTATAACCACGTCAGGCACATCTATGTTCAGCGGTTACTAAGACACGTACACAACTTCTGAATCGTTAATGTACATTATTCTCACCTGAAGAAACAGAAGATTTGCGAGTTGTTTTTATAGATGTTCTTTGATTGATCTTGGTTATTGTTGAACTGTCAGTGGTCGCTGCTGGTCTCGCTGTTGAAATATAATGGGAAGGAGATGTTGATTTCTGATTAACAGCTGAGTGTGTGTTCTTTGAATGCGTAAATGCTCTTGTTTTGGATGCAATAGCTTGCGATGGAGGTGGGGTGGTCTTCACAGTCGTTGAAATGACTAAGCATGCAAACGAAAAAAGGAAAACAAAAATAACTGGCTAGTTTTAAGCATTTTTGCAAGATAAATTTACCTTGCTTATTGTCAGTAATGAGAGTAGTTCAGTTGGATTAAGCTGAATACTACAGTGTGACGGAAGGGACATTACATACCCATTGAAAATGTATATCTGCAAAATGTAACTTATTCAATCCCGGAAAATTAAAGTAATATTAGAAGGCAATCAACTGCAATTCTGAGTTTAGTTCTAATTTAATCAAGTATTAAGACCGTACTATAAGTAATATACTTTTGCGATAATCCTTGTTTGCAAAAGGGAAAGAAATATTGCAAAATTTGCAAAAGGAAAAACTGAAAAACTCCATTAAGATGAAACTGAAGTTTAAATTGCAAATAAATGAGTAATTAGCAATCAGTTACACACTTTTTTTATAAGAATACAGTCTATAAGAATATTCAGGCTCAAAATTGCTGAAATTTAAGAATTATTCAAGAATAATCTGAGGCTCAAGCTTGAGGAGGATCATTTTTATTTCTCTGCGTTTTTTACACTGCACAATAAGTTTGATTGTCAGGCAACTGTATTTGTTTTGAAATGCATAAATCCTGTCTGACTCTTTGATACAGTAACTCTTTTGTTAATAAAATAACAAATGACAAAGATTTGACTTATTTCTCTTGATCTTCAGGCCAATTTTCAACATTGATGATTAAGAATAATTTAAGAATATTTTCAGGCTCAAAATCGAATAAGCTTAAGAATAATCGAGGCTCGGCAAAAAATAAGGTATTCTTATAAAAAAAAAGTGTGTAGAAAGTCTGCCTGACGGACTCACTGACTGACTGACCGTTAGAGGAAAGGTAAGAGTAATGGATTGTTTTCAAGGAGATGGACCTTAAATAAGCCAAGAATGGAAGAAAATACATTTATTAGCAATGTCGACATAAACATAATAATTCCAGCAAGATACAGAACAACGTGTATACATCAAGATATGCTATCCTACCTGGAGCTGCAATACAGGCCCAAGAACCAGAAAATCCCTTTTCACTTGTACTATCATCACTCTTAAATTTAGCAGTAATACTTAGTCCAGATGATCTCCATCTCATGTTCAAGTGTTCTCCACAAACTTTGTTTTGCTGAAGATTACCAACGCTTCCTTCAGCGGATAATTCTTTGGCACTTTGAGAAGATCCATCATAGAAAATTAGATAGTCAAATGCACAGGTTTTATCCGCCTCGATATTAATTTTTGGTATATTAATGGATACAATATGACCATATGGACAGTGAATTATCCATATACAATTCGAACTGTCCGGATAGTTCTGTGGGTAGTTTGGTGTGCTTAAGTTTCCTTTGAGTGTGCCTGCATAATTTCCACCACATACTGCAACTGCTAAAAAAAGAATGGAAGTCAGACATTTAGAAACCATTATATTTTAAGGACTTTCATAGCAGGAATAAGAAAGAAGAACGACGGTTTCATAAGGCCTCCTTCTTCAAAACTATAGCAACTACACCTGCAAACGACTACTCAATACTGTATAATGCATACAATTCTGGTATGGGGGACATTTTTATAATGATAAAGTATAGAGATGTTTTTAAATTTTCGGTTGAGGATGAATCATATGCTGGTGGAATTAAACAACAGAGTTTTTCAAACGGAATAGAATTAACAGTCTTGATTTACCATAAATGTTTTAATCATAAAATACAGCTGTTATGGGTGATTTTTCCATTGAAGAAAAATTCTATTACCGAACATTTATCACCCGTTCTTGCAGAGCCGACGACAAAAAGCTCTTATTTTAATGAATTTCGTAATTCAAAAGATTCTGGAAATCAGTACTGGTCTTTAAGATCAAACTTCTTTATTCGAATATTTTCAAGATCCAGCGGAAGATTTTTCCTCTATAATCAGAGGTTCTCAATAGACCATTTCGGGTCATATTCTAAGTTGGGCAAAAACCGCTCTCAATTCAATGGTGGCCTATATGAGAAAAGTTGTAAAATTCGTATTCTGAGAAAATAAACCCTTAATTTGTCTCCAACTTATCAGATTTCGATGTAAAATACACTTTTCAAGCATCACAAAGAGTTTTTAAGCCTATATTGATTGAAATTTAGCCTGTACTCACTATGAATTTTTGCTGGTTTTGCCCAATCAGTATTGGAAGCGCAACATAGCATAAATGTGGCATCGCGAATTCATGGTGAGTACAGGCTAAATTTCAATCAATTATAGGCTTAAAAACTCTTTTTTATGCTTGAAGAGTGTATTTTACATCGAAATCTGATAAATTGGAGACAAATTGAGAGTTTATTTTCTCAGAATACGAATTTTAAAACTTCTTATATAGGCCGCCATTGAATTAAGAGCGGTTCTCGCCCCACTTAGAATATGGCGTCGTGAACCCCGAAATGGTCTATAAAATAACGCTTGCGTATACTTTTTTAAAAACTCCCTTGAACCAATAAATTCTACAAAACGTACAAAATAATTGGTCATGTGGACTTTGAATGGCTGTGAAGTGGGCAGTGTATTAAAGATACGCTGGTAGAAGAAATTTGAAATTATTTCCCACCTGCATGATCTTGTAGAGCAAGCAAGGTTATTAGAATCCAGAGAGCCTGCAAAATAAAAGGAAATTTCAAATAAGAAACTGTTTATGACTGAATAAAAAACTATATTAAACAAGACTGACACTCTTTTTCATTAAGAATCCTAAGTTAAGAAATGGTTGGAAGATGTTAGCACTACATCTTCCGAGCATGACAGTGGTAATCATAGAATCATTAATGCAAAGAATAGTTTACCAACAACATTTTGGTTCAAATTATATAAATGTCCAAAAAGACATATAACGTGCAGTGGTTGACATATTTACTTTGATAGGAGACATGTATTCAAATAAGGAATCCTAAAAAAATTAGTTAGATGTTGACACACGAAAATACGCGACACCTAATCATACTCCATTAAGGCGACAAAAACATCTGATGAAAGGCATTAACAACAAACACACATAGCACGCATAGCAATAGACATGTCCCCATGAATGCTACATCGATAAGTGCTTGACGAGCACCAGTGCAAGACGAGCAAACTGTAAGAGAAAAACCAAGTACCGATCAGACATTGCAGTGTGTTTAGCTGCCTGGGTCTAACGCTGAGCATTAAAGATAGCGCGACTTCTTAACCATTTGAAGCGTTAGCTTATCGTCTGTAGATATGACTTAACAAAATCAGACAAATTGTTCGGTGACAGTAACACGCTTAGAAGTGATTGCAAATGATTTGTGATAGGTAACAAATAGCTTAAATATGGCAAGAAGCAATTTCCATCCTCTTTAATGCTTACAACCTACATATAGGACTTGCGTGCAGTAAATTACTCATTAACGAAGCATATAGCCTTTTTATTGTTCGGTGGTGTACTACACGTATTTTTATAATAGGAAACTGAAAAAATTTGCCTCCAAAACTTCCCAATTGTTCTTGTTCTAGACCCTATAAATTCTTTTCTTTCAAGATGGCTTCAATATTTGTTGCAAAGTAAGCATGCGCATTTGTTACCAAGGAACCACGTTTAAGCACCTTTTTTTAGACACTGTTTGTTAGACCTATGGATTGGATTGCCTAGGCTTTTAAGTACTATTGGGCCCGTTCACATCACACTTCATAACTGCAGTTTCTGACAAATATCGAACAAATTCCAACCCCCGTTTATTTTGACCCGGTCTGAATAGACCATTTCAACTAAGGGCCTCGTTTTCAAGAATATTAAAAATTAGATCATAGAAAATTTGATCAAATCCTCTATAGAACTTCAAACTTTTAACACCTAGAAAATCAATATCTTAAGAACTAGAAGCATAAAACTTTGCCTAAACACAAAAAAGAAGGTGCTGGATTCGAGTCTGAAGTCGAAATTTCTCTGTGACCTGATTTTCAAATTTTTTAAAAACGAGGATCTTAGTTTGAAATGGTCTATAGGCGGGGGGATGGAACTTCGGTCGGAATGTAATTAGCTGGGGTTTTAGAAAAAAGGGGGGTGTAATTTGCTTGAAAAACCTCGAGATAGAGAGTAAAAGTGAAACTTCACGCCAACTACACCACTACACGTAGTTTACTTATAAGAAACTAAATCTTATCCAGCTTATCCAGTACTGAAATTCTCTTAAAATTTTCAGATTTCGAGTACTGACAGTTTCTTAAAGACTTTCTTGAATATCCATATTGGCAGAGTTCAGTATAAAAATACGCAAAAGACAAAGTAGTAAGAAATATAAACATTAATTTCAATGCAAATCTTTATAAGCGGGGTTCTAATCAGGGCGATGGGTTGGAAAATTTTCAAAAAATTAATTAGCGGGGGGACGGCAATTAGGCACCTAAGAGTATGAGTTATAAATAATAAGAGCTAATTATTTCATGGCATTTGGATGTAACGTGATTACAATTTTTCGATTATTGATTGGTGAACATTTAGCACAATTAGAAACAATCTAACCAACTGGAGTAAGGTGTCATGCACGTTTTTTATATAAGAAACCTAGCTAAAGCCTCACTAGTAAAACTCACATTTTCTATTGTTTTAAGAAACAAAGTAACAAAAGAATCTTACTAGTGGGCTTCTTATAAAGCAATTTCTTATAAAAATAGTGTAATTGTTTCTAACTAAAATATTTCAAAAAGGTGTCAAGCTGTCGAAAAATATGTTGAAAATGAATTGTTTTGTCATTTTTCCTCAGCAGAAACACAAAGTTTGCATATCACAGGTTTCGTAATTCTTGAAGTTATTGCGCATGCGCTCACAATTTCCACTCTGCAGTTGATGCGCAGTTTTGGACAATCACAAATAGAGGAAAATGACTGCAATGCATGGAAAGACAAGGCAGAAAATATTTCATTGTGTAATCTTGTTCTTCCAAGAGCGATTAATAAGTGTAAATTAGTTAAAGCCACGCGAAAAGTTGGCTTCGTGCTGCGATTAATACAGCGACAATCAATCCTGCATCGAATTTGTTTGACCTATTATCATGACAAAAACGAATAAAAAAATGAAAAGCACATCTATTTGCACTTTTATATAATTTAGCTTGTCTTATCTAAACTCGTAATGCACAGGTGTTGCTTGAAAATAGACGTAGTCTAGTCTTTCAAAAATTAAACAATTATGATTTTGTTGTGAAAATATTAAGCCCTTTCTTAAGAAACATATTGATTCTGTGATAAAAAAACTACAGACCACTGGTGCAGTACATCACATAGTTTTTCTTTTTTTTAATTTCAATTAAAAAAAAAACATTTAACAACAAGGCATATCTTTCGACGCCAGCGCTTCGCTTTTCCGCATGAGGAATCTACAAAGCCTAGGGAATTTTTTTCAACGACCAGACTTTCCGGGAAACAATACGGGAAAAAATATTATTGGTTAATGTTTTCGGATGACCATAACAAAACGAAAGTTCCTAAACCACATACTGATTTCTGCTATGTCTTTCAAAGATAGAAAACCGTATTTTTAGGACAAAAACAAAAGAAAATGGAGTGGCGAAGAAATTTCCCAGGATTACTCTTATTATGGAGATCATTGCACACACGAAGTAGTCATAACTATCTATTATGTTCTATAGATTTCTTTATTTCGAGCTGTTTACCTTCCTCATACTCAACTTACGCTGAAAATTTTATTTTGCAACGATTTTAAAATTCCCTCCTATAACAATAAAGATTGGAAGTCACTGAAACAAACCGAAGGGGGATTCCCTACAATCCCAACGTAATGATGAATATAATAAGGCTTGCAAGAGATGGGAATTAGTGTAACACGGCAAAACCTATTGTGTTATTAAGAAGCTTAATAGAGAGAACAAAAATAAATTATTATGATCTTTCCGAAAGCCAAAATTTTCAATATGTTATCTCTTTTAAGTTTCAGTTAAATCAAATCAAATTATTTTGAAGTGAAATCATGCCAACCAGGTCGGATGCAGGAATTAGCAACTTCTAAATTAGACGAACACGACCATTGTAGTTGAGTGAGCAATGGCTATAAATCAGGACGTCAGATCACATCATGATCACAACAATCTTTCAGATTGAATTAAACATCCCCTCGTCTTTAAGTCAAGACTTTGGCCAGCACATTCATACCAAATATATTAAAATACACGGTATCTTATCTTTACATGGACAACAAGTCTGCGTCCAGTTTGCATGAAAGATTATGTAGCAAGTGTTTTCAAAGTTATCCTGGATACTTATTATATCGTTTCTCTGACACAAAATCAGTTTAAAATCTTACCATTGAAAATTAAGGTTTTTCCTGCGTTCAAAATATCTTTGCTGTTGTGTGTTTCTACATAAACAGGAATACAATTCCGCAAACAAAAAGGTATGAACGAGCAAGACCTCAGCAGCACAGTCAGACGCAACACGAAATTATCCACTTTCAAGTGTCAATGTTTAATCATGCTAGCTGCCACATCATTTATCAATTGACTGCCGCAGAAATGACATTGGCATCCAACCAAAAAAAATTCTTACAAAATTCTGCTATGAAAGAGACAGCAAGTCATAAATCTTGTTGCATTGTTTATCCGTTTCCCACGAAATCAGATAGATCACACGTTATCTTCAAACTCGTTTCAGACCATCAAGCGTCATCCGGACGTAAAGAAAATCAATATAAAACCCCAGTAAACACAGCTGCAGCTTTCCTGATTTTATAACTATCTTTTCGTCAGACAGTAAAATGCAGCAAGACCAAACAATTCAGCCAGCGCATTATTCGACAAGCAACGATAACAACAACAACGGACAGATACACAATATGCTCCTCCACAACGCGGGCGATCTCTGATTATAAATTGATGTGATAGCTAACCACAACCCATCCCATGGACTCATGAGGTTTGTTGATTATTAAGAACATGAATCGATTCAACAAAATTTTATACCTGCAATCCCTTCTATTCAAACTAAAATTCCAATCACCTTCATTTTTTTAAAAGATCTGTCAAGATCTCCTGTTCGGGCCTTCATACTTAAATACTTGAGAATGGATGGTATGTACGGCGCAAGTACACGATTTTTTTTTATGAGGAACACCTTTATAAGGAAGTCGAGGCTGAAAATTCCCAAAAAATTAAGGAACTTAAGGAACTGTCGAGGCTCGGATGAAAAACTAAGAAGCTCTTTACAGAACAAGACGGTTTGTACGAAAAGGAACAGAAGTGTAATATATTTCCCATCGTTCTTCCTCAAAAGGCTCCATTTATACTTAAAGTTAGAAATAAAAATTAGTATTTATACATATCCCACGGCAAGCAACAGTACACACTTTTTTATATAAGAATACAGTCTATAAGAAAATTCAGGCTCAAAATTGCCAAAGAACCATGAAAATTTAAGAATAACAATGGAAAAGTTCGAGCCTCGGCAAAAATTAGGATATTCTTATAAAAAAAAGTGTGTATAAGGAACTTTCAGCCTCATTTTATTGAAAAATTAAGGAAATCCAGCCTCAACTAAGACCAAAGGTTCCTTATAAAAAAAAACGTGTACTGAAGACTGGAAAGTCAACAGTGGCATTCGCAGGAGCTAAAGACGCCTGTGACTCTGGCGTTGTTGAAAATGATAATAAATTGATGGTGATCATGATGATGATCATGACGATCATGATCATTATGATCACTATGCTGATAATAGCACATATGATGAGAATTATGATGATGAAGATGACTATTGTTGTTGTTGTTTTATGATTACTGAGCGAAACATTGAAAGGAAACCGATGCATTGAATTCCAGATAAACCTTTTATGATTTTAAATAATATACATATATAGATTAAGCAATGTAGGGAATCTATATCAAGCATTACTACTGTACACATCAACGAAGGTATTGGAACTTAACTTTAAGAACAGGTTTGGAAATATAGGAGAGAAAACACAAAATGTAACTGACAAGCACTAGAACTGGGACCTTTTATTGACACTTTCACGTTTTTCTTATTAAGCTTTGATATTCATCCATTCGACCATTCGTTGCCATTCATGTTCACGCTGAGGTTAGCTTTATTCATACGAGTTAATATTATGACGCTCTGCATACATACAGTTTATATATAGTTATAAACATGTTGTCTCTTTCTGTACTACACATAAATAAAGTAGATTAATTACATTCTTCATTTGCAAAATGCTCCAGCTTTTGCCTGATAAAGAAGGCTGCTATTTAATTCTACAGGCATTCAAGCCACATTTAAACTCAATAAGTAAAAAAATCCTCGTTGAAAGTGAATATCCCTTTCTGATCCTTGGCCTTCGCATATCTGAAGGTGCTAAGGCTTTGTAGTGTAACCCAGCTGACTCCTGGTGTCGGGTTCGAGCCCAGCTATGGTTGGTTTTCATCATCATCATCATCATCATCATCATCATCATCATCATCATCATCATCCTCATCATCATCATCATCATCATTGTCATCATTATCATTATCAGCATCAGCATCATCATCATCATCATCATCATCATCATCATCATCATCATCATCATCATCATCATCATCATCATCATCATCATCATCATCATCATCATCATCATCAAATTGACAATAATAATGGGTGCAAAATTTTGCAGGATAAGCTTTGATGAATCGGAGGGCCTTGGAGTACAGTGAAGTTGCAACCCGGACGTTTTAAACTACTATACTTGTATGTAAATTCGTAAAATGGACAGAATAGATATGAATATTCAAAGAAAAGCGATGGATGCCATCTTTTTTAGTTTAATTAATTTAGGTCAATAATGCATACCATGTAAAGAGCAAGTTGTTATTTTATCGTTTCTTTATCGCTTCTTTTTGTGAAAATATATCTAATATAATGTCAATATATACCTTTCTATAGAATGTTGTCAAATATCTCCTCATGAAATGATGAACAGCAGATAGTTTCATGATGTTCATAAGAGATGTGAGAAACGGAGCCTCCACAAACCGTGTCTACAAACAATTACAACACGCAGCTACCAAATAACCAAAAGATTGAAGCCGATTGAAGCCGATTGAAGCTGAAGGTGTATTCCTTTCAAAAGCTTTCAAAATCCAGCATCTTGTGTAAGCAAAGTCAACAGACTAAAAACCTTGAGATATAAGCACTTTAAAATTCTTAACTTTGAGTTCGCTTAATCTTTTTAATATGAATTAGCTACTTTTCAATAAATTTGATTCAAGGAGATTTCAGTATGACCTCACATGCTTTGTGTGAATTTTATTTATAAACAATATCAATGTATAACCGGCTGTATAGATCTTTTATTATGCATCCTATCTTAACGATTCAATATTGCCTTTATTTATGTATTTGCAGTTTTGCCTGTCTGCTTCCTCGTAAGAAATATTCACAAAATCTATCATGAGTATTTATGAGATAATAAACGTCAAAATTGACCAATAGAGTCAGATGTTCTTTCTTTAGATAGTAACATTTTTGGTAAAATATGCAGAAGTACTATATATTTTAAGACCTTATTTCTTATATTGAAAACAAGAATAAAGGCAAATATACATGTGGGTGTGGAGGCAATGTCCATTATTTTCCCACTGCGCAAATTTTGAATGACCAAAGGACGGCATTCTTAAGCAATAACTACATGCTCAAACCAAAAAGAAATTCTTTGGGAATTACGTGGTGATCAAAGCCAAATAAAAGGCCACCCAGTCCATCACGTGATAAAATAGTGTGGGACTTAAGCCCTAACGGCTTTGAAACTGGCAAACGACAAAAAAGTACGATACTTGCGTCTCAATTACACGCTTTTTTTTTATAAGGAACCTACCTCAAGGCCTAGTTCTTAAAGTTCCTTATTTTTGGGCCTCTTTTGAGTCAATTGTAGTTCCAAAAGTTCCTTAAAAGTTCCTTAATTTTAAGTGCACATACAGTGGTCTTAACAATAAAAGAGAGACATTTGCATGTAAGCAAAGCTCGAGACTATTGAATACATGCTTAACGTGCAATTTATGTGATTTTCGACTGCAAATGAATGGAACCGGCTCTCTAATTCTTGATTATTAGCAGTGATAAAAGTATTCAACATTCAAAAGTTCCTTAATGATTTTCTCTTTAGTAGTATAAGTTCTTTAAATTTTCGGGCCTTCTACATGTAGGTTCCTTATAAAGTGGTTCCTTATAAAAAAAAAGCGTGTAGGTTGCAGCTTTTGCCTTGTAAATGACAGCTACTTAGGTGCCTAATTGCTTGGGGGGTCGAAAAGCGGGGGGGGATTGGAACAGCATCCAGAATTTAATTGGCGGGGGTCAAAATAAACGCAAGGGTCGAAATAAACGGAGGGATCGGAATTTGTTTGACAAACTTTGTGAGCAAATTACTGAAACGCATTGCGAACGGGCCTTATTACTTATGTAATCTCACAGTCCATCCTAGCTCAGGTAGCTTAAGCAGACTTAGACCTTAAGCGGTAAGATCATTTTTGTCACTTAGGACATGGATCACAATTTCTCTTTTCGATTGTCCGACGTAAAATTTCCGGCAAGTCCCTAGATCTTGAAGGTGTCTTTTTGAGCATGTGAAGGAAGTAAAAGTGAACCTTTTGTTTTGATAAAGGTCGACGAAGAGCCACATTTCTTGCAGGCCGATGTTGGGAGAAGGTCAATGATGATTGTCATGTCTAATTTAGCATCAGAAACAGTCTTTAAGTTCGAATATATTAATCGAGCCAAAACCTATCTGTAAAGGTGTGTAGAGCGAAGTTTATTGTTCAAAAAAGAATCTTTTACGTGTGTGGGATATCTGTTATGCGTAACCGACTGAGCCATTTATCGTGTCTTAAATGTTAACATGATTGGCAAATAGCCTTTTAAGGACATCCATTGACAACCCTGACACTAGGACGATCAAGTAATTGAAAATTCTTACGGGTAAGTAGATTGGCTAATGAACAGCACGGGAAGAAACCAATATTCAATTAAAGTATAGTCTGACGAACTGACAAGATAATTAGGGTTTAAAAGATATCGAAAAAAATCTAATATGCAATCTCAAAAGACACAACCCTATTGTAAAAAGAACAAATGAATTTTGTTTTGGGGTCAGATCTTCTTGATGATCTTAAAAGGTAAAAGGTTTCGAATCCGGAAGGAATTTTTAAAACGAATTAGATGGAAGTGCATTAAAACATTACAGTATCTGTATTCTCTCTACTGTTCAAAGGGAAGATCATTATAGCACAAACAAAAGATTCATCATTCAAATTGTTAATTAATGGAATTCTTGCTTTTAAATGAAGAATTTTGGTAGTATCTTTTTCGGAAAACATGCACGGTTTTCGGCCCATACGATGTAGTCCACGCTGGCGAATCTATAAGCACCACTGTTGTGGGTTAAGATTCTGGATGTGGTGGGTTATTTTGCTTGATGTGGTGGGTTATTGTGCTTGATGCAGTGGTATTTTTGGCGTGCTGTGGTGAATAAGCACTACTTTGAAGGGTTACTATGTTTGATGTGGTGGGTTATTACAGTGTGATTGCTGCAGGCACTCCTAGGGGAGCGGGAGGGGGCATTTCCCGCCCAAAGATAATTTTTGTCCCTCTTTGCTAGTCCAAAAATTCCAGGATGAAGTAATGTTTTGTTTGAATATACGTTTCATTGAAATTTGGAGGCTTTCCAACACTATTACTTTAGTTGGTTTTAACCTCCAAACCATAAGCTACAAAGTATGACCTATTGCTTTTCGGTCAGTCGACCCTGATGCCCCAATTTTGTGT
Source organism: Chrysaora quinquecirrha (assembly GCA_014526335.1). NCBI lineage: Eukaryota > Metazoa > Cnidaria > Scyphozoa > Semaeostomeae > Pelagiidae > Chrysaora > Chrysaora quinquecirrha. Next base: position 101,886 of record JACTAT010000032.1, read on the forward strand.
TGCAATATCGGAGCGGAGCTCGCGGATATGGAAAAGTGTGGGTGAAATATATAAATAGAAAAATGTGATCGTTTTCTTGGCCTTTATTCCCGATTTAAAGTTTTGGAAAAGGGCGTTTCCCCCATTTAGCTACTCCCAAAGTAAAGAGCGTTGTCGCTAAAATTTTTAGACTCCCGCCCAGACCCCCGCCAGACTATTTCTGACCCCCCAACTTTTTAAAGCTGGCTTCGTGCCTGGATTATGAGAAATCAGTAAAGAATTCATTGTAAGAAACTTTCCAAGACCTTTTCGAGAAAATTCAGAAACCGTTTGATAATTCTGCTAAAATATTAAAACCTTTATCCGTGTTGTAGCTTTAATAAAATTATCTTTTGACGTGGCTTTTAAAAACTGCATCTATAAACAAATTATACTTCTAGTTAATTATCTTAATCTTTAATTCTTATGACTCAAAAAATGGTAGCTACATTTGGATCAACTTAGTGAGTAGTGAGTCTCAGTAAATTAGAAAAGCTTCATTTCCATGAAAGTTTAGAAACTCTTCACAGACCCATCACCATCATCATCATCATCATCCTCATCATCATCATCATCATCATCATCATCATCATCATCATCATCATCACCAACACCATCATCATCATCATCCTCGTCATCATTGTCATCACCACCATCATAAGCACCATCATCGACATCATCATCATCATCGTCGTAATCATCATCGTCACCATCATCATCATCATAGTTATCATTACCGTCCTCATCATCATCATCATCATAATCATCATATTCATCATCATCATCACCATCATCATAAGCACCATCATCATAATCATCATAATCATCATCATCATCACCATCATCATAAGCACCATCATCGACATCATCACCATCGTCATCATCATCATCGTCATCGACATCATCATCAAAATCATCATTAAGAACAACAACATCTTCAGTTTTTACATCATTTCATTTAAATAAATTCTAATTTCCTATTTAGACAAAGAATCTCTCGCATCGCTTTTTAAATTAGGGTAAAAGGGTAGGGGTTTGATAACATCTTATTATCCAAAGTTAATTTATCATTCATCAAATTTATCTGAAGTAATTTCCTGAAAACCCATCACTAGAAACTGATACCATCTTTGTAAAGAAAGCAGCCAAATAGGTAAACTGCTAGCCCAATACAGCATACAAAAATCATCTGATCTACCTCCCCATACGCGAAACAATGAAAACATTCCTGATGTCTATTTAAAGTTCATGGAACTATTGCATAAAACCAATATGGGGCAAGCAAAGAAATCTTGATGGCTTTGGACTGCATGCCAAACATTGTGCTTAAATGCATGTTCTGGGGCTGGTCTGTTAATTAATATTGTATATTACAATAAGCACCCGGGAAAATGACTGTGCGATGCATTGAAGGTTGATCAAATTGGGGGGGGGGGGTAGGTTTACACCAGTAGTGTGGGATGGTAACATCAGTAGCTACGTACGATGGTGATTGTCTAATACAGCGGAGGGTTAACGTCAGTTCAGTTGAGGGATGATACGAGTACAGTGGAGGTAGTGTACTACAGCATAGTTCGTCTTAGCAGGGTTTATTTTATTCAAGGAGATAAATTAACTTTATATTTTTGGAGAGGGTAGGGCAAACTTGATTGGATAACAAAAACTATAGATTCACATATTCGAGTCAAAAAGCTGGAGAATCATGTTATGAGAAAAACACGATGCTACAGATCAACTTCTTGCAAACAATAAACATTGGGGTTATATATTGTCGTTTTAATGTTTGGGCGTTTGATAAGACCTAGATAAGCCCACGGTGGTTGACCAGACCATTGCAAATTAACCACGCCATGCTACTTACTTCATAATACACACACCTGGACAAGCAAAAACTTTTGATATGATGGGGCAGGTATCGCTTATTTAAACACAACCTCGAAACATTAAAACCATCTCTTAATAATCATATTACTAGTGAGCTTTATCAGAAAAACAACATGGTCTTTAAGCAGTCGCTTAGCCTCGTAGAAAATGTGCTTTCACCCCAGATAACGTATGTGCAGTACAGCGGTGGTTGTGCAGTATAACGGAGGGATATCATCAGTACCGCGGAGGGATACCATGAGTACAGCGGTGGATGTTCAGTACAGCGGTGGGATGACATCCCTCCGCTGTACTGCACATACGTTATCCGGGTGGCTTTGGCAAAGGCAATTGTGGCGTCTTATCTAAACATTCGTCACTCAAGTTGTCTTGCATACGTTCCCAAGCTTCTGAATTTTGTGAAATTCTAACCGTAATACCCTCCATCGACCTTAATAGGACCAGCCCCCTAATAATTTCCAACAATTTGCACCATTTTCTACTTTGTATATTAATCAGCAGAGAAGTCTCGGGCGTAGATAAACAGATTTGTTTGTTCATAGGCCTCGTTAGCGGGCTTTCCCTAGAAAAGGTACCACTTCTCCACTCAGTGGCGTCTACCCCAGTTCTCTCAGGCACTGAAACTTTTCATCGTTGTAACATGTTACAGTATCAGTGGGATATAATTATTGCAAGTAATGTAGTAAATATTTGACCTTTGCTTATTTCTTCTTCTTCTTAAGGCCCGGTTACACTATTAGATATTCCATTAGATATTCACAAGACATACCAAAAATAGTGTGTCGATTAGATATCTAACAGTGTAACGTGCCATTAGATATTCGATGAGGGATTAAAAAGAAGGAAAAACATATCTAATCAAGCCGGGAATAAAATCAAATCGATTTGATTTTATTCCGAATATCTAATGTAAAAGAATGCAGACATAAAGATGCCGACTGTCTGATGACGTAATGACGTGCAAGTTTTGAAGCAACAGTGGACTTTTCAGGCCATTTCTTGTATTTTATATACGAAAACTGCAGTTTACCAATTTACATCGTGAATATTATTAATGTTTTACCAAAATCAATAGAAAAACTGTATGGAATAGTGTGTTGAAAGCGCTGAGAAAGCCAAACTTCGAAAAGAAGAATTGCAAGATGTTTTTCCACTTATTTCTGGTTCCATTTTCGAAAGTTGAGAGAAACATGCTTAAATATATCAAATTCAACGAAAAACGTCCTTTCTCTGCTCAGATTACGATTTACTAAATTCAGGCAGCGCCAAAATGAATGGAATATCTAACGGACTCGTTACACTGTTAGATATTCCATTAGATATTATTTCTCGTTTTAGATGCTCTATTTATGGAATATCTAATGGAATATCTAATAGTGTAACCGGGCCTTTAGAATGATTTAAAATGGGCGTTGCCCTTCTTTTCGAAGCGTTTGAAGGGCTTAGCCTTTTTCCCCAGAGCTCTGCCCCCAGATCCCATAAATTTTTTCCATCTCAGGATTTTTAGTCTGTTAACGCCACTAACCCTGCTATTCAAAATAAAAAAATTAATTCCATCACACTTATTCCGAACCTTTCACAAAAAAATAAAAGCTTCGCTGGCGATAGCCTTTAAGTTTAGTGAATGCATTTTATCGAAGTAATAGGGTAAATAGATTTATACATTGATTCACGTTTCACAATGCAATCAGATCGTACCCCTCGCTAACCTCTCGGCTAAACTTACAATCAACGAGTACACTTTTTTTAATAAGCAACTTGACTTTTTTCCAGCCCTCAAAGTTGCTTAAAAGTTGCTTAACCTTTTTTACCTAACAACAACCCCTGAAAATCGTCAACTGTTAGGCCTATAACACGACTTTTGGGAGACAGTTAGGTAGTGGAAAAACGTAAGCTAAAGAACTAACAACAAGAAAGCGTATAAGCTTGGTTGTTTGACTTCTTAGTTGCTTACAGAATTCAATTGAGCCCTCAAGTTGCTTAATGTTAAGGTCAGTTCAGCCCTAGTTGCTTATTGAGCGGTTGCTTATTAAAAAAAAGTGTATTGCACCAACACGAAAAGAACTACATAGATATGTCGTAAAGAAAGTTGTTTTTTGTACATTATTTTTAACTAGCTAAATGTTTGCAATAAAATCAGATATCAAATAATTTGCGAAGGATAACATTGAAACCATTGTACATATGAGCAACTGTTTGGGTTGAGTGATTTCTGCTATGTTTTCATAAAACACAGAAGAAGTAATTGTTGTGGCTAGAAATATTTTTATATTTTAAGACTAGTGTCATTGAAATGAAAATGGCGAAAGAAAAAGAAACAACGGTGGGAAAAGATTATTAAAAACCAAGCTATTGTGAAGATAAAAGTTCGACAAACCTATATATTCTGAAAATAAACCACAAAAATCAGTGAACGAGTTTGATCGACTTTCTCACAAAGATCAATCAAAACAGCTCTACGTCAAATTATAGATAGCTACCAGTAGATATGTACTTCAAGATTCCATGAAGTTCTTCAGAAAAATCGCAGCGTAAGAAAATAAATACGGCAGAGTCACATCATTCCTTCCAACTGATGTAGTTTAAAATTTTTATAACTAGGGAAGTTCTCCAAAAACTTCAGAAATTATACTGTAACTATTATATCGTTTTAAAATGCCGGTCGGAGGAAAATGCATACACACAGGGCCTAACCGTAAAGTCTTCTAGAGAAACATGTATCTATCTTGATATATATTTCGTTCCCAGTACATTTTCATAAAATATTTCAAAGTTCAATCTTCCACAGATTAGCGACAAAACTGCATTTCTACCGGAACTTTGCTCAAAAGTAGATAGATCTCATTTGAAAAACAAATAATTTAATGATTCAAGTTTTGCAAAATGAAGAAAACAAAAATGTGTATACCCTGAAAGAGCCTAAACCTTCATTTTAAGATAACAATGTCTTAAAAAAATTCTGAAAATCATACCACTGCTTTCAACATCATAAAAGGAATTTCTTTGAAGCCACACCAAAACCACAAAGAGCATGCAGCAGCAAAAAATTAAAGAAATGATTTAGACCAATGCAGCACTGAACAAGCACCAGAAAAATTGTTCAAAACAGTTGATCCAAACGGCTAACAAATACTTGAATGGCCGTCAACAATATCCAAAACCTTTAATCCAAATCGTTCTAACGTGTAAATTGCAAAATAAACTAAATTTTTCTTCATCAAATCGTGTGACATGTGCAATCTGTACCATGAAAATTTTGAAAAATCGACCCTTATTATGACCTGCGTACATTAAATGAGAATGAATCTTCAGACTGACATTTGCTTGGTAGAAACAACGTGATAAGTTCCATTGAAAAATATATCCATTTTGGTGTTTTTCAGTGTTCTATACTTTCTTTAAACATGATTTAATGTTTCTTGATTCATAGCAATAGTTCATTCACACAATGAACAAGTGTAATATTTATATGCATCTGGCCACGAAATCACAATTGAGAGTTTGAACACCATGCATCTTCTTATTCTACCTGCTAATGCACCGCACATGTTGAATACGAAGATCGTGACAGCGATATTTAGCGGCAGTTTTAAACAGCATAACTTAGAATTCGCTGTCATATGATCACGTGACATTCCTTACATAAAACAATAACACCATCCATATAATGGTATCTAAAGAAAGGCTTTGAATTCTATCTTTCAGTAATCCATCTTTTGGGTGGTCGATTAACTATTTTGAGTTTCAAAGCTGTGCGTCTTCCTTTTCAGCCAACTTTGTTCTTAGGGTGGAAAGGGGGAGTGGCCCGGCCAGTGGCGGAGGTTGAAAGTGGGATTTCAGATTCGCACAGAAAAATCGTGAATGACCAACCCAGCGATTACTTTCCCCAAAAGACTTGTTCCAAGTATATGTCAAATATTTTAGACATATCAATATCACGTATTATAAGTAAAGAGAACCAGATTTCGCCGTGGTAAATCGCCACACTCCTCGAGTTTGTCCCACTTCTGCAGTTATGTTCTTTTGGTTAAGTATCCCTTTTATTGTGGCTCTAAGAAATACTGTAAATTTTTGCAAAGGCGTAGCAGCAATGCGGCCAATTACTTTCAGATATTGCTTGGATAAGTGCATCTCAAAAAGGCCCCCACACAGAAAATTTCCTTAAAGGCTCTAGGATGGACTGGTAGTCATTTCATTTTCGTTGAATCAATTAATGCATTTTTGTGTTTCATTTATAAGATTTAATAACTTATCAGCATTATTTGTTTTATAGATTGTATAATAATCCGCAAAATTGCACACAGATCCCTCACTAAGGTTGTGAAAAATATCGTTAATGAAAGTATTGAAAAGAAGTGGCACGAAATTGATCCTTGTGGGACTCTTTGTCCTTATTTGGCCCATGAACTATATCTTTCTTTCTTTGACTTTCTGGCTTTCGAGTCAGATAGACAATTTCGCATAAGCAAGTCCAGAAGAATTGCACGATTTTCTGGTCCTGATTTTCCAGTCTTCTATCCATCTGAAGAGAGCATGTCGTGACAAAAAATGTTCTCTATGAGCACATAAAAATTTTGAAAACTTGTTATCAAATAAAGGGGAAAGTTGAAGATCGATAGCTTTTTCGGACACGCTCTTTTTTGATAAGAACACAACTATAAGAAACAATTGCTATATGCCTTTTTCTTAAAATCAGAAAACTCTTATACATGCTTTGTGTAATAATATTGACTTAAAACTTATCCCCAAAACTATCAAAACAGGGTTGGGTCAGTACTGTAAAATTTCAATATTTTGACTGTTAAGAACATGATACTTCACATTAAACACTTATTGCAAGAAAATTTCGAAATTTCGATTTGTAGGTCAAGAAATTCAGGGAGAAACGTTTACCTTTACCATACCAAATGGGCATAAATTTTAGACACCCTAAAATATGGCCTAGGGCATAGCTTCTTATGTATAAAAAATGAGTGTTCTTCAGAAAAAGGTTGTCAGTAAACCGATAGCTCTGTAGTTTTCTTCATTAAAAAGATATGTTTTCTTATATACCGATGGAGCTACAGCTTTTTTCAAAAATTTAAGAAAGTTTCCTTGTAAGATACATTTGTAATACACAAGAAAAATCCACCCAAAGTCAAACAAAATAAAAGACCGTTATCTATTATTAACAAGCAATTTGTGGGAAAGTAACAGCAGCGTGGCAAAGCTCATGGAGAAATAAGTCCTCCACAGCGTAAATGCAATAGATTAACACAGTTAAAAATCTATCCACATCTATTATTCATTTTGGATAATAGTTAGAGGGCAAACGACGCCTTTACTTCTGAAAATATTTGACATAATTCGATTTAACCGAAACCAGATGTTTTGGCTTCTTAAAAAACTCAGATTAGCCAGGGGTTACCACTGTTAAACCACGCAAAAACGCAAACCATCAATTTCCAGCAGCTTCAATACTAAACAACTACAACAAAAGATCGCTCTACGATCAATTAACATAGAAACTAGTCTCTAAGAATCTTACACTATTAAGGTCTAAAAATTAAAGACTGGCTCGCACTTCGGTAGCTACTTTGCCGATCTTCTACATTCACTTTCAGTTTAAAGAAATGTGCATAAATCAGTTATGTGTGCATGAACGTAGCATACATTCTTGATGCTCCTTATGTATAATAATAATAATAATAATAATAATAATGACTTTATTTAAGTGTCAAGGTATTTAGCATTTCTACTAATTAGGGACACTGTCAGTTATTACCCCAGAAATCTGGGTACTCATTTACCGACCTCGGAAGGATGGACAGCTGAGTTGGCTGCAGGCTTGTGGAAAGTGGTCCCGACGAGATTCGAACCCACGATCTTACGATCGTGAGACGAGCGCCTTGACCAATTGGCCACACCACCTATGTTACTTGAGATCTATGCTTCGCACGTCGGAACGACAGATATCTGTAAAATTACCATGAAACAAAATGAAATATTACAATTTCAAAATCAAACCAACTACACGCTTTTTTTTTTATAAGGAACCACTTTATAAGGAACCTACATGTAGAAGGCCCGAAAATTTAAAGAACTTATACTACTAAAGAGAAAATCATTAAGGAACTTTTGAATGTTGAATACTTTTATCACTGCTAATAATCAAGAATTAGAAAGCCGGTTCCATTCATTTGCAATCGCAAATCACATAAATTGCATGTTAAGCATGTATCCAATGTTTCTTTGAGTAGTCTCGAGCTTTGCTCACATGCAAATGTCTCTCTTTTGTTGTTAAGACCACTGTATGTGCACTTAAAATTAAGGAACTATTAAGGAACTTTTGGAACTACAATTGCCTCAAAAGAGGCCCAAAGATAAGGAACTTTAAGAACTAGGCCTTGAGGTAGGTTCCTTATAAAAAAAAAAGCGTGTAAATGCAAATTTTGTGTCGATACCCGATATCCGATTGAGAGAATGAGAGACAAAGGCATCTACAGATATATGGTAACCATTTCTCAGCAGACACACAGAAAAGAAGAAGATGTGTGCCACTGACTGAAAGCCGTTATATTACCACAGCAATCTCGAAGCTCCAAAAGAGATAAAAATCCTAATCACGTTGATATTCGTTGCACTCAGGTGGGTTACGTAGAAACACGGCAACAAGATGGCGATTCTGAAATCGATTTAAAATTCCAACAAAAAGGACAAAGAAAACAACTCCTTCTGGGCATTTTTGAAAGGCAGGTGTGGTGTAGATATGTCGTTTGTGAGACATACATATAGTAACTTTTGGGAATTGGGAGGGATTGTAACTTTGTCTCTTGTCTATAGATTGGAGTGATATAGTTGATGTCAACTATGTGCATAGTTGAGTAAGAAAGAGCTTTTTGTATATGTTTTGCATCTAACACATGTTATAACAAACAACGTAACTTTTCTATGCGAGGTTATTTTCTATTATACATTTGCTGCAAACCTATGGGCCGCCAATTCCGAATTTGGAAGCTGGCGGTCGTTTTATCAGTCCTCTGTTTTTATTAACGTTTTTCAAAATGAATTCTGGGAATAATTTCCTTAGTTACGGAAACTCAACGTGTGATCACCTGTAGCAACTAAGGAAATTATCCCCAGAAACCCCCTTAATAAAAGAAAGTACTTAGAGGACAGAAATGCCGCCATCTTCTGTGGAAGCCTTTATTTTGGGGAAACCTTTGTGGATATGTATCTATAGTAGACTGACATCGAACCAATATTCTCGAAAATGAAAAATGAAGGGAGGACAAGATATTCAAAGATTAGCTGAGAGAATAGAGGACTTAAAATTGCCGATTAAACCGAGCGTTTGAGAAAACCTGTGGCAGATTTCCCAAATAATGGCGCCTTGTCGATATAAATATTTAAAGAAAATCTGATAGTTACGGAATACATGAAATGGATAGAAGAATTTTCTTATTCAGATCCAATAAACTAATCCCCTTTAAACTTGTTAAACCTAACCTTAGCCTTCTAAAATTTAAGCAACTAATAAACTTACTCGTCTTAAATGGTTATATAAGACAAGGATCAATTTAGTTTAAATGACAATAGCTTGCTTATCTCACTATGTATACGCGATTTCATGTGTCAGATGTTTTGCATATAATTGGTCAACTACTATGGATGGCATGGAAATGCCACCCAATTTGCAGGAAAGCATTACTACCAGACTCTTAGCCAAAAAATTCAAAAATCAATGTAGGAGGCTATTGGAGTTCTTAAATCTTACTTCTATTTCAGATGTTGCTTTCATGGAACATTTAAAAGTATGCATTATGATGCGTCATTCGCCCTCCCATAATATACTGTTCTCGCCTCATAACCTGATTTAAGCTGTATCTCCACTAGACGAGTTCAGCGCATGTGTGGTGACGAAACTTTCCCTTCCCGCTAAAAATTTTCCTCAGTGGACATTTTTCCTCAGTGGACGGTTAAACGACAAGCTAAGCTATGACACAAAAACAATAGAATAAAATTTAGCGACAGGTACACTCTGAGCAGAAATCCTTTTGTTTCGCGGAGAGCGAGTTGCAACTCCCTTCTGTGGGTCTCGGATTTGCCCGCAGGTATCAACTCTGAACCTCCGTGTTTTCGTGTATTGTGGTAGCAGTCCTCCGTGGCGCAATCGAAGTAGGTTGGGCTTGCAATCCCAAAGGGCCATAAAGCCTTTGGCGCCAAAAAGGGGCCTCGAACGTTTTCAAGATTCAGTTATAACTGTCATTACCTTGACATCAAAAACAGAAAACAATAGATGATTCTAGAGGCTCAAAAGGATGGATTTTCGTGAATTAGAGGAAAATTTATCGGTCAATCTAGACTAATTGTTTTGAATTCCAATCCCAAAAATTTTGACTTTAATGTTGCATCCCGATTGCTGTGTTGATCTATTTTAGAGTTTCCTGTGCTAGTTACGTGAGTCCTTTGAGCTCAGTAAAGCGAACTGCATCCGTGTTAGCTTGTGCCTGGCTAATCGACACTTTGCAAGAAAAAATGCCCGTAGATATGTGTTAACATATTTCCTTTAACTTCGAGCATTTGCTCCATAATCTTTTTTGTTCCTTGTTGATCTTTCAGCTTGATCGAGTAGAGTATTTCTCTCGACGATTTCGTTATTTTTGTCAAAAGGACCCCAAGCAAAATATTCCTCAAGCAAAAGGGTATCGGGCTGCTCCGTTAGGCCACTGCTGACAGGAATTTGCTTGGACACGTTTATGTTAAAGTTAATTTGAATCAATAGCGGCACTGGGTCAAAATTTTGAAATTGACAAATCTTGGTTATCTTAATTCAACGAAATTGTTTCAACATTTCCAAAACTTTGAGGAATACCATATCACATACCAGTACTATACATAATGGATAATGTAAGTTCCATATGGAAAAATTTGTCTTGTTTAAGGGCAAAAATTGTCTAGCTTTATCAAGTAAACAAACTAATCATATCATCCCCAGACGATATTTAGAAACAGATCATAGTCTCGGCACACTTTTTTGTCGTTTCTTTGCTTTTAAAACACGTATTGCTACTAGCGGGGGGACTGCTTTAGCATTAGTTATCTGGCTTTATCTTAACTACAAAGAAAGCTTTAAAAAGTACGTCTATAAATCTACGTACTTTATGGGAAGAAACTCCTTGCGGAAAGACATTTTGCGTTTTTCGCGGTTTTTGTCGCAATTTTCTTCCCGTAAAAGTAACTGCTTAAATCACTAAAACAAGTAAGAATTCAGCTTCGCACAAAAAGAGCAAAGACGAATATGCAATTTCCATGAAAATCATTGTTTGGTCAGATAGGGAAAAATGAACAGAAAAGAAACATGATTTTCAAAAAATAATCAAGCGTTATCATTATGCAGATTTCTGTTGTATTTTATATTAACCACGTGGCTTTATCGTTGCCGGACAGCTGATTCTCGTTTAGCAACACATTCTAACAGTTTCTTTTGTCTTACAAGTAAACGTATAATAGCTACTGTATTCGACTGTCTTCATCCTTTTGCAGCTTATCCTTATTCGTTATAAATAAAGCAATGACCGGACAATTATTTTAATCAAACAACAACTTAGTTTTCATCAAACGTTGTGTCTTAGACTAGGTGAGCAAGGACGAGTATCCTCATCCATCGCGGTAAGTTATGAAGGCGACTCCTTTCCGAAAAAGGGACTATTTAGCTTTAGCGTCCATTTCCTTTTGTTGCCTCGATTTCATGAAAACAAGTGTTGCATTATTATATGATACATTGATTGCTTTTGACAAACGTTGGGGTGCTGAGGAGGTGCTAATCACGAAATGTTATGTTATGTTTTATATTCCAAATATGTATATCCTAAAACCTCTTTTTCAATATATAGAGCCTCGTTTTCATAAAAGGAATGCATTTACATAAGGTCCCTCCTCTACAAGCAATATCGTAACTCAACGTTGCGTTTTACGTTTAACATGTGTGCGATTTAGGATATTTGTTTTAGACAAAATGAGTAATTAAAGAGTAATAAACTTTCAAAGCTAAACAAATTTGATTCACTGCGGGGGTGCAATTTTTTTACTGTGAATAGCTTTTTATTCGTAGCTCAAATCCAAGTTATGCCTTATATAATAGAAACAATAAGTTACAGTTTGGCATATCTTCAATATACATATACTTTTATTGTTCTTTTAAGTTGTTCTTATTTGTTTGGCAAATCGAGCCTCGATGTTCTTAAAAGTGTGAAAGGATTTTGAAAACGAGGCTTTTTGATGAAAAGGTGCATTAAAATTAAAATTCGAGTTTTCTACAAAGTGAATAAAACAAAAATTCATAAATTAAAAAAAACACAGTGTTTGTAAACTCAGGTAGCGAATTTTAGGACAAGTCAGACAGCTTTAGTAGAACTCAAAGTGGGTGAGATTCAGTATACAGTAACCTCTGAAGCATGAGGTCTCGACAAAGCGACTTGACAACGTTGCACAGAATTACGCTGAATGAACGAAGATTCCATAGGAATATTTTGGCTTGAAAAATAAGTCGTGATGAACTTGAAGAAAACAAATGTGAGGCATTGAGTAGATCAGTCAGAAGATGGGCATTAAAACCCGCCCGAATTGGGATACATAAGATACATATAAAAAGTGCTATAAAATTCTGTAAAAATAAAGTAAAAAAACTACTGCCCAAACCTCCGATATTAATGATATCAATGAGTCAGAAAAGGGATTTATTTTGTCGAAAGAAATAAAGTCAAAAAAATGCAATTAGATGAAATTGAGGCTCTACTTCAGATGAAAAGCAACCAGAAAGGAAAGGAGTAGCTACAAATAAATTGCCTGTATATAAAAACATTGCAAATTAACGTCAAAAGAAGATCTTGAATATATTTTTTTATTTTTTAGTTAACGATTTCAGTTATCATGAAGATTTCTTCGAGTTTCTTTAAAAATGATCAGGTTATCGGAAGGAAATGGCCAAAGGGGGAGGACAAAAATATGGTTCGAGCCACGGGGTTGCGAATCATCTGTCGGGATTTTAGCTACGGTAGCTTGTGGATCTCTCACACTTTGCTTCGCAAAGTCAGAAGGTCAGAAGTTTGACAGAAGAAACTAAGGTTTTCAAAAATATTTTAGAAAAAGGGCTCATAAAAAATTAACCTGCATTGTGACCAAGTTTATGATGATGATCATGATAATAATGACGATGCTTTAATGTCAACGTCTCTAAACGCGGTGAATAGACGATGGACTTGGTAGCCATGCAATTCAAGCATCCAATCAAACAGTCTCATGTTAAAATCTAATAGAGCTACTACAAATCATCTTTGCTATTTCATACACTCATCATTTCTGCGCAACTCGCTGCAACTGAAGCCGCAAAGAAATCGTTTGTCATGGGGTTAGGCCAAGAAGACAATCAGACGCCATGAGTGTACTATACGAAGCAGCGGTACATCTCAAGTTGTAAGCGCGTTGCAGAGCATGCTAGATTAAAAGACCTTTCTATTTTCATCGCTAATTTGAATTTACTCAGTAAGAGGTAAATACGTCTTAAAGGAAAATCAGGATTATGACTGTCAAATTCTTTTGCGTGCATCTGCCATGACTTACGTTTTTGAATAACCTATTGCATTCTCTTTTATTAGTGTTTATCAATTATCTACGAACACAACATTGCACAGGTGCATTGTTTCCATTCCTAACATAGAAGAACTTTCTGTTTACATTTCTAACAAAATTTTCACACATTTTTATCTGGATTCATGTTCCGTAAGACTGTGTGCAGTGCAGTGCAGGAATGCACTTTTCAATTTAGGGCCTCGTTTTCAAAACGTTTGACCATTATATTTTTACGCTGCTAGTACTTACGGGTTGTATTACTTGCCAAAAACATGTACGAGATTTGTCGAGTTTCTGAAATTCCTCCAAATTTATGAGGGATTTCTTTATTTCAGTCCGAATTTCTGGGGATTTCAGGGATTTCAAAGGATTTTGGGCTAGTCTTTTTGCTTAATTGTTTTGCATTTCTGTTCACAAAAAGACTCCTTATTTATCGTTCTCTAAACAAAATGATTTTTTGCAGACTATATTATTTGTAAAAGTACAAACGGGAAGTGCGTGAGCATACAGTAAAAGCATGCGAAGATTTAGCTTGGACAGCCTCAGCCCTATGCAATGCAGAAGTCTCGTTTCCATACCCATATGACGTTGTGTTGTGGCCAAGGTCATTAGGCCTTTAGGCCAATGATATGCATATTATTCTTCTTTCTTGTTGATTCACTGTTGTAGAAATAATTTGCGGCATGAAACTTTCGCAAAAGTGGGATCGAAAGCGCAAAAAACTGAAGGATTTTTCGCGAGAAATTTTCTAAACTACAATGAAATAATTTGATTGATTGACTTGATAGATGCCATTTTGTATGTACCAGAATGTTACTTTGATTGAAAGTTTATGATTCAAAGTTTGCATCGGGGTTAATAATTGCTCATCAAACCGAGACTAAAATAAAACCTAGAAATCTGATGGGATTTGAGGGACTGCATGTAAATTTCGATGGATTTCCATAGATTTTACACAGAAAGCAAAGATTTTAAGATTTCCCGGATTTCCAAAATTTGGCCATTTGTCTGAATTTCATTTTAGATTTGAGAGCAGGGTGTCGGTCCTTACGATGTTTTTTTGTAGGGATTAAACGTCTGAAAATTTATAAGCGATTTGACCGTGAAGAATGACTCGAGGGTGCAAAATTTCAAGTTTTTAATCTGAATCTGGAATCAAAATTTTTGTACGAGCATGTATGTTCTCGTATATTTTGAAAACGAGGCTGTAAGATAAAATGGTGTATTCCATCAGGCCGCTTGCGGGGAATCGCTGGGGAGTAGAGCATTCATCAAGATGTCGTTGTCATTATTATCATCATCATCATCATCATCATCATCGTCGTCATCATTGCCATCATCATAATCATAATCATAATCATCATCGTCGTCCTCATTATTACTATTCACATATCTCGTCTTCCATACCTACTTTACCAGTCATTCTGCGACGGCTGAAGGCTGAAAGACCAGATAAGTTAAGCAACTTTTAGAGTGGGGCAAAAAGTCCAGTTTCTTATTGAAAAAAGTGTAGTCATCGAAACACCCTGGTCCTGGTGTATGGAGTCAAGTGTACTAATGTAGCTAATTTTACCTCTATGCAATGCTGTTGACTATTATGTTTTCGCATGTTTTAATAAGTTGATGGTGAAATTAGACCCTTATGTTGTTTGATCCAAAAAGTTTGCATGTAAACATGATTACATCGCGGTATAAAAGAGGAAAGTAATGCGGTCGGGTGTGTTGTCGGTGGAGTAAAAGAATTATCAATAGAGCCGAGCTGTGATACCACAATTAATATTCTAGAAACTAGTTAAGCACAAAGTACCGCTATTAAGTTCTATTGCATTTGAATAAACTTATTCCTTTCATTGAAACCCCTCTTTGTGAGACAAATCATTTCTATTCTTCAATAATAATCTGCCCGATAGAATTAAGTGTTTTAATCGATTTCGTGCTGCCTGCAATCAACAGTCATAAATAAATCCATTCCCGACTATTTCTTAATACCTGTTTGCACAAAGTGATGCCACATTGATTCTTAGAGTAAACAATCCTCCCCGAAGGACAAGAAAAAGATGAACGTTTTTTTATTATTTTATTTTTCTGTCGTAGCCATCGTTAACTCTGAAGAGAGATATTTCTATAGACAGGAAAGCTATATTTGGTGGATTTTTAAATTCTATTTCAATCTTAAAAATGAAGGATCGAGCAAACAAAATGTGATAAATTGATGCTGAAGTGTATATTGGATCTCAAAAATAACTAAAAAAAAAACGTTTGTCGCTTGTCGTTTCAAAGGGGTATACCTACGACTTGTCTTTGCGGATCAATTTTGTTTCGAAGTGTACTTCATGAAACCATGAAACCGATATATTGCCTGTCAATCTTAGGTTATCCAAATTCATTGATTGGAAATTTTTATGTCTTCCTTTGCAAATAAAACCAAACAATGAAAAATATGAACCCCTTGTGCAGTGTTATGCGTATTTGAATGTAGAGGGTAGAAACTATAATAAGTTCGGAAATGGAAAGAAAGGGAAATGGTCGTAAAAATGAAAACGATATCATGACTTCAGCCTCCAGCTTCAGTGGGAGAATGTCCAACAACAGCAATAAAAATGAATATTGTGCTTGATAAAAGGCAAGATTTTTAGTTTAAAAAATACTTCTACTTAATTTTGTGATGCAAAAGTAGCAAAAACAGGTGAATTATCTTATCACCCCGTATCATTTCAGTGGTTGTTTATTTCACAAAGGGATGATAATTGAATGAGTTAGATAAAGGAATCGTCCACAAAACCCTCGCGTGCAGTTATAAATTCTGTAAATTACTTTAATACTCTAAAACTCTACGTAAAAGAGGACGTGAAGCTTTGTTTTATTTATACGTGTTTCCACTTTACATTTTATGTTTAAGTTTGTCCGGATTGTTCAAATCAATCAAAATTGAGATAAACAATGCACGCATGTTTCTATTCACAATCGATCAAACAAGTTGCAAAATTATTAGACTATGCACTCACCATGATAGTTTTGAGTTGGGTAAATTCAACAGAAGTTCGTCTGTACAGCGAAGTTGCTTCTTGCTTCAATTCGTTCATGGTTTCTCTTCAACCTTAAAAATTCAACGAGTAATATTGAAAGTGAGTTTTAGTTCGGTGTTCTTTGACCTGGCTGGAATGAATCTTGTTTTGTTTACGTCTTTTCTTTCAATAGTCCTCCGTTAATATCTATCTATAGAAATCTATCTCCAGAGACTATGTGAGAACACAATAGAATTTTAAATCATAAAAAGTATTATACACATGTTTTACACAAGATACCGTCTTTGGGATATGCACACTCTGATTATAAAATCCTGATATTTTCTCCCTCGATCGTTGTGTCAAACGTGGGCAAACGAATCAACGAAGAATGCTTTTGCCTCTGATGAGCTTTGCTGAACTACGACAGACCAGCCGCAGGAAATCGTCTTTGTATTCAGACTGAATCCGAATTCGCTTATTCCTTCGCTAAGAACATGGGCAGGAATAGAGATTCGGATCTTCCCAACAAGATTATCGAGAGTATTGAATTCTTTTCTCTAGTTTTCAAATGATTTTTAATGTCTGCTTAAAGTAGATCCCATCATGACTCAATAGAACAGCCTCAAACCCTTGTGGTTTCATTCATCACCCAAGCTAAATGCTCGAATGGGAGACAAGATACCCAGACTTCCGACAAGTAATCACATAGTCAAAACAAAAGCTGCATCCTTATGAGTCAACAAAACAAGGTTATTTATTTACACAAAATTCAAGCATGACGCCTGAATGCACAGTAAACCAGTTAAAACAAATCTAACCTTTTCAACATCAAATCGTGCTCGTCGTGTTTGCTTGTGAAATTAGTTAGAGTTTAACGATCTTATTTAAAAAAGCATTCGTTTTTGGTCGATTACTGTACAAGTCGTAATTTTATGAATAATTTCATAGGTCCCCAATAAGCCCCCTCTAAAATAATCAAATAAAGCCCCAGGGGTTTATTTCCTCTACAGTACAATACATTCGTTTTGATAATGAATATAACAAATACAAGTGAAGTCATACCTTAAGTTTAAAAGCGTGCAACATGGGTAACATGTGGTACATGACCTTGACAACAACAACAACTGGACAACTACATGCCACAAAAATTTTTGCACAGCTAGCAATAAGAAGTGTGCAACATTATGGGTACGCGCCCTATACATAGGCGAGTACTGGTAGGTAGGCGCGCCTTTCTGTTTATAAGAGAAGTTTACTGCAACTGATGAGGTCCATCCTAATCCAAGGTGTAACCCGAACGAGAAAGATTATGAATTATAATTGCGATTCCTAGAATACGTAAACTTATAATTCCCCCACCTACCCCTTTTCTTGGCTATGAATGATGAATCCGAATCTGGTGTGCATTAACCATCCTATACGATAAACCGTATATGACCAAGATTAAGATTCAAGGCGTTTCTGGCAGTAGTGGCAGACGTCAAATATACAGCCGCTTTTTTAAAGCAATTATAGACCATACAGTATATTTATCTTGAGTCATTAATGCCATTAACTGCAGCTCGGTATATTAACTTCTATAAAAACATAGTCATTCAAATGCTGTTAGCATTCTCACAAAACCGCATACCAATACTGTGTCAAATTATTAATTACTAAATTCGCGGTTCTAGTTCCCAGGTCTCTGAGGCTCTCATTGCTTCATGATGTCGACAGATAGGCCTAGACATTTTTTTCTCCGAAAGTCAAAGTGGCTAATTATGAAAATTACTATTAAGAAACTTCAGCATTGAGGTGTCAATAAAGTTAGAATGCTGAAATTCTGGGGTTGCTAGAAAGTATTGTGGTCATTCCAAACTTTCTTACAACAATAAACATGTTTCGAAGTACTCACGCCCTGTTTATGGGTAAAATACTGCCTTGTCCATTTTCGTTGCTTGCAAAACCCATGACCCTTTGGTAAAGCTGAGGCCGCTATATTGCCGTTCGTGAATAATTTACATTCATTTTCTATTTAAAAGAAACCCAACACCATACTTGCAAAGTAAAAGTATTTTTAGACTGTCTAAACATGCTTGGAAAGCTTCTTAACGCTAATAAAATGATATTTCTGTAAGGCGAGGTTCCTTGATTTTCTGGACAGGGCTTGGTTAATCGGCTTCTTTTACAACAAAATTAGTACGTCTACCTTTAACCTCTTTGAGCTCCATCCCTCTTTATTACGCCTCTCTTTCAAGCGCGAATTTGAATGAGCCTTCCTTTTCTTCTGGCCCCACCACCCCCACTAGTAACTTTTAATTACAAATGACTACTACAACTACAAACTGCAATGTTCATGTGATTTTGGGTTCGAAATTTTTTATAATATAGTTCATTTTATGGTCAGTGGCATCCGTCTTAGAGCTATCAACCATGTTGAAATTTCTGGTGCTCGAGGGCTCAAAAGGACTCGATGGTTTGATGGCTGAATAAGTTAAGCTTACTTATTCTCATCAAAGTGATTATTTAATAATTCTCTTAAAGGATAAAAATAAAATAAGTTGCATATATCTGCATATAAGCATATATCCTGTTAAAGTTCATGTGATTTTAGGCTCATGTTTTTTCATAATATAGCTCATTTTGTAATGTCAGTGGCATCCGTCTTTTTCTTGAAAATATGTCCCAGTTTTTATTAAGTCCCCTCTTCGATAAGCTCGCTTCTCAGGGCTCCTCAAAAATGTTCAAAATTGAATAAGCCCACGGCGCAATGAAGCTGACAGCTTTAATGGGTGCTTACATGCCATATTTTGTTTCCCAATTACTTTTTTCGTTACCCAACTGATGGAAAATTCGATTCCTTTGATGCTAATAAGTAAAGAAAAGAAATTTATTGCAAATATAGCAAAATTTATTAGAGAAATATTTCGCTATCGCCAGAAAATATCTCAATCTCCTGTAAACCTAATCTGACTTCCATTGATTAATTGAAGTACTGTATTAGCTTGACTAGAATTTACTTGTGTTTTCTGCTAATTTTGTAAACTAATCCTCCTGTAGCTTTAGGCCTACTACAAACGTCGTGCCAGCGCCGTGCCGTGCTGGCCTTTTTCTGGCACATCAGCACGGCATTAGCACGTTTGTCAATGTAGACGTCGTGCCAGTGCTTCCTCCTCCGCTTTCACCACTTTCCAGAGGCTTATGGTGAAGTAACCTCTTTTCCGTGCACCAAATTGGAGTGGAAAGGAAAATGGCGGGATATAGCTCTACACATGCTCTCTTTCTACAGCACGGCCACAGCACAGCGTTTGTTTCAAGCCATGCTCACAAACTCTGACGCGCCAAAGTCGCAGTGCCAGGATTTAAGCACGGCATTAAAATCTAAAATCTCTTCAGACGCCGTGCTAGTGCCGTACAAGAGTGAGAAATTCTGCCTCGGCACGGTGCTGGCACGACGTTTGTAGTTGGCCTTATACATTTTGTTGTTGCTGTTGTTGCAAAAAGATTTTCTTTTACCTTTTGATTTTAATAATTGTCACTCTTAATACAACCTCGTCCCAAGGGCGAATAGGCCTCTACGTGAAACTCCGCTGTCCATATTCGACCCTGGTATCTGCCTTGTCTATTCGCAATTTGATTGGCTGTTCAAACAATAGATATTTTAAGTGACGTCACAGTTTCTTCAAAATTTTAGACCAAAATAGGCCGAAAACTATGTGAAAAAACAATTATAAAAACCAAAAAATGATGCTACATGAAATATTGTATCTTGCCTCGTAGTTATCAATGAAATTCTTTGCGTTTCCTTTCTAAGAACATCTGCTTTCAGAATCTTCATCACGTTTTGATGCCTAGGCCAAATTTGCCAGTATTTTGGCAGATTTTTGTGGCCGGTACCAGGGCCCAAATCGATTTGACGGTTGAGATTCGAGGAAATTCGATTTGGGGCCTGGGGACGAGGTTGCTCTTAATAATGTTTAAATAAACGTAAAGAGTGATGAACGTATTTTAAATTTTGATTTTACATACCCTAGCTGAGGGTATGTTTTTAATAATTTTTTAGATGATGATCATGATGATGATTAAGTCACGTGCCAACCCAAGTTTCGTGCGCGGCAACATATCTACGTGCCATATTTTGTTACAAGCCTAGTGCCAAAGCTTCACACGTGCCATTATGCCTACGTGCCAAAGTTTTCACACGTTGGTTTGGACTTGGTACGTCGGAAAATATGGCACGACGGAGCGTTTTGCACATGGTACTGTACTTAATTTTTTGGGCACACTCACGAATTTCGTCCTTATTTGTACATTTACTAAAAAATCAGTCGTGTATGTAGCCTTTGAGGAGGTAATGCAGAAAGAACAGCTGAGACTGGACAAAGTTGGAAATTTGAGAAAAAAGAGTGCATCCCAAAAAACACCCTTTCTGCAGTATCATAAAATAAGCTTCTTATCACAAGATTTGAATACTGGAGGTGTTGTTGGCTCTCTATTATTTTCCATGCTGTGTTAATTCACAGACGATGACAATCAGCTTGAAGTCAGCCCTGGTAGCAACTTATCACTTGTCAATAATGACAACAATCGCTACAAGTGTCATGCGGTCCAGGAGAAATAAACACTGTCTAAGTTTTACTTTATATTGCACTGAAAGATAATATTTCAATTTAAAGAGCTACAGTATTGATGTATTAATTCTAACAAGATATACTGTATGTATAAATGTGACTTTTCTTATTTTATCCTTTAACAGAATTATAAAATAATCGCTTTGACGAGAATTTGTAAGCCTAACTTTGTCAGCCATCGAACCATCGAGCCCTTCAGTTGAGCCCTCGAGCACCATAATATTCAGCATGGTCGATAGCAAAACCTGTTTGCAGGCGTTATCAACTGGTTTCTTTCATGCTAAGCAATAACAAATGCTTGGACAGTATCTACCGTACAGTTGACACTTGATTTTTTTAAGACATCCAACCACAAGCGTCATGGTATCCCACAATGCACTGAATACTCCGGAAATCATGGTATACATAACCCAAACGTTAACGTGCAACGTACTGAACATCCTAAACCAAAATCAGAGATGCCTCCCCACCGCAATCATGATATCCTACCACAGCAATCATGATACATATTCCATCACCGTACTGATTATCCGCCACGGTAATAATGATGCATCCCTACGGCGATAAGCGTTTTTCCTCCTGTCGGGGATTTTTACACGGTATTTCGCATTCCGTCTTAAATTTTAAATGTTTTCTACACCTTTAAAATTGAGTTTTAACAGAAGCTTTATCATGTGGCAGGTTTAGATGTTTCTTAGCAACCACGTTTTTTAAAAGAGGAACATATGAGGATCTCCCAAAGGAAATTCCCAAAAAATTCAGGAACTTTAAAGCCTGGTCCACACTGTGTCTATCTGCGCTTATCGTGTCTATCTTCACCTGAAGTACGCAGCGTGAGCATGCGTACACGATGAACGAGGTTTGCTTATAAACACTCGATGTTAAAAGTTTAAGCCACGTGGGCGCACTTAAATCCGAGCGTCAATCTGCGTCTACAGATCAAAAGTCTCTGTCAGATAACCTCATCTTTCTCAGTAGATTTAGAAGTAAAAGTAAAGTTGCCGTTTTTGAGTCTACTACTAGCCTGGGGCTACTTAATCGACTTTATACTTTACCCCTGGTCTTGATGCATTAGCATATAGCAGGGTGGAGCCACACTCGGCGCTCATAACTACCGACCAGATACCCATTTATATACCTGGGTGGAAGGCACATTTGTGTAACAACTTGCCCAAGGTTGTTATCTCTGCAGCACAAGTGGAAAGACAGTGGCTCACAACATTTTCGTTGTGAGTCCAGCACCATGACCACTGCGCCAAAGAGACCACAAGCATTTGCAGAAACATTTGCAAAAGCAACGTGCTGCTCCTTTTCAGAAATATACCTTGCACCTTTCTTATCTTTCATCTTTCAGCTGCAGCATATTTAAGTAGTATATCATCCATGTTGAACAGACTATGCTGGATAGACAGAGACCAGATAGATGCATATAGGCACAGTCTGAATCAATTGGTGTTTAAAAACAGACGCAATTTAGGCGCAGATAGAAACGATAAGCGCAGATAGACACAGTGTGAACCAGCACAATGAAATCACATCGAGTCAGTAAAAACACAGCAAATAAATGAAATGCTGCAATCTCTGATTGGTCCCTCCAATCTTTGGCTGAGAGTTTCTTGTTTTTGCATGCAAAAGCCACGATGTCCAGTTTAAGCAGCCCAAACAACAACAACTGAAGGTGGTAGCTGCGATAACTGGGACTCGGGTAATAAGTCCTAATGGAGACGGGCAGATGCTGACTTGCGTGCTTAAACATGCCCTTGAAAGAATAACTCCAGTGTGAAACGCGTACACGATGAACGAGGTTTACATATGACACGTTTATGGTACAATTTGGCGTTACTAAAAACGAGATTTCCCAGAAAGGAAAAGATGAGCAGAATAAGGGAAAACACATATTGACCAGGTTGATAATTAATTACTGCTAATTAACGGTAAAACACCCCCTAAAGAAAAGGACTCGGCAAATCAAGTTCATTCTGGAAAAATTCGATTCAAAAACAAATTTCGCCGTACGTCCCCGTACGGTTCATGCATGTACGAGGTAACCCCCCCCCCCTCCCCTCGGAGATAAACTATGTTGATGATGGATAACAGAAGTTGGTGTTGCAATCGGTTAGCTCAAAGTCTCTTCCCTTTACATTTGCTGAGCTTCATTCTTTGAAAATCGGCTTAATACGTTTAATTTTCATTGTTACGACCGAATTCTTGAGACCAAGCACTTTGTCGAAAAACTACTTATCATCATTATACTTGGCATAATAAAACAAGCGCGAAAACAAGGATGACGGCGTTTTGCTACATGCAAACTAGCTTGTGGGCGAGATTACTGAATGTAAGATCTTCATCCCATCACAGAAAGATCTTTATCTTTATCAAGCATATAAGTAGGATAGCGTTTATCAAAATGATACACACTTATCCGCTTGAAGGCTGTTCTTGTTAATAGGAAATTACTAAAATATCAACTTAGCTGTGTGTGGAAGAACTTCTTATCAACCACAACACGTAAAGCTAAACCGTCCTTATGCTTGCTAAGGAGGATCATGGTCAACAGTAACAATGAAGATTAAAGGAAGCCAATGAAAATCTGATGATCACTCAAGGAGGTGAATTGTATCTCATTTAATATGAGCCTAAAGCCATGTGGCCTTTCCATATGTTTTTCCTCAAAGATTAAGTAGGTGTGCTCTAAACTGTTAATTTACACCATTTCTACTACTTAAAAATAGGTGAGAGCGGAGCAAGAGTGTTTTGGTGCAGGGGTGTTAAGGGTTCCTGATCGCTTTGGAAGATAATTTGATTCGATAGAACCCCTCCATTCAAATAGATAAGATATTAATACTGGAAATGATGCACAGTGCTTTAGATCTTTCACTGCATGAATAGCATCTTCCTGGACTACCTGCTTATATCGTTTACCTAACCGAACCGTCAACCTTTCCTATAGAAACGATCGCAATTACTTCTGAACCAATCGTCATTAAGCTTGGACGCACAACAGAACTGACTGTCACTCTCACTAACAAGCACTAGCTCCAAGCAAATGCAAATGTCTGCTACGCATACCTAGATTCGTTTAATGAAATACATCAAGTCAAACATGATAACAGTCTCTCATATCCTTGTTTTAACAAATTGTAAGCTATATGATTGGCTGAAATGCAATCTTAACAAGGGTAAGATACATTTGCTATTAATGTCAATATATGACTACTAATTCACAATATCGTCATTTTTAGCGTTTCAATATTTTTGAATAATCGCAGAAGCCTGAAAATGACTTAAGGATACAGTTCTAGTTGGTCTCCTCCATTGCAAATGTGACTAGATTTCTTAATAATTTGTAAAACTAATGAAAAAGATTAGGCCTTTCAAGAGACAGAAACACTTTCCAATTCTTCAACGTTTTACGTGAATAAAGTGTACAATTTTCCATTTATCAGTTAGACATATTAGTTAAAATCATTCTAAAAACTTAATAAGCAAACTACTTCTGATGGCTTAGAAATACAATATCTGCAAAAAGAAAAATAATATTTAACTTGCCTATGACATGGTAACAGTATGCGAACAGTGCTCAACATTAGAAATCAGCTACAACTAAAAAAATTTGGGATAATAGAATTAGGAATATCAGACGTTTTAGAGAAAGTACGAGCAGTTGGTACGACCGAAGGAAAAGTCGCAAACCTTCGGCATTAACAATGAAAACTAAAACAGATGTTCCAAAAAAGGAACCCAGTAAAGAAACCTTCGTACCAAAGTCAAAATTTAATTTTCGAGCATGGAATTTGGTACTCATGTTTTTAAGGAATAAGAATTATGCAGAAATCACTTTATAATGTTTACTTCATGAATAACACTAGGAAGAAACAAAATTTTTGACACTGTAATTTTTGAGTCAACACAAAGAACAGTCAAACGTGTTCTTCAAAAAAGCACAACTCGCCAAAAATCATTTTTCAAGCAATTTTGTGCGTCCAGATCAATCATTTTGAAACTCTTGGCCTGAACTAACCAATGGTTTTATCAATAAACCATTGATACAACTTATCCCAGCAACAGATAAAACCGCATCAATTGCATGAAATGTGCATAAAGTTTGTGCACATGCTTTATTTATCAACAAACTTCATTACAGTAATTTTTGTGAAGAAGAAAGATAAAAACTCATCCTTTTACTCACAAGAGTGTATTTACACAGAAAGTATTATGGAAAAAATGTTGTTAGTCTTGAAGCTCCGGTTCGCAATTAAAACAATTTCTAAAGCGAGTTCCTTTTCTTCGGGACACCCTGTAGTTTAAAAGCGAGCTATATGGCCAAAAGCTAAATGCCTAAAGGAAAGTTTGAGGCCCATCCCGTTCGCACCAACCTCGTTTCTTCCAACTCAAGGAAAATCGTATTATAAAATATCTCTTATTTAATAAAATAATAAATTTATATTTCTAGTAAAAATAACAAAACAATTATTCATGGATCTTCATCGTCACTGACCTGCGCTAAATGTTGCAGCGAATTTCTCATCTCAACTGGGGATCCAGTTGGCGAAGCTGTTGGTGACTCAAAATCAAAATAATCATCATCGTCTTCTCCAACTCTTGACGGTGACAGAGCTCGTCTGATTCGCTGGCCTGTTATTGAAAGACGGTTCTTACTCTCTTCCCAAAGCTGATTCTAAGAGGCAAGGGACAAAAGCTCATCAATATCAAAAACTTTACTTGTAAAGCAAATCATAAAACCCCCATAAATATAAAGCAAAAACCATGACCAAACATCAAAAACAAGCACCCATGTTCATGTGCAAGGAAACAATCAGATGTCATTTGTTACAACATCAAATTTGAAGGATGATACATGCGAAGAAGAAGCACAATCATATCGTTGTTAGCCAACAGAAAAATTGTAAAAATGTTGCCAAGAGGAAGATCTACACGCTATCTTATCGCTTTGCCGCTATAGCCCTTTCTATAAGTTAACTAAGGTACGTATGATGGAGGCAACGGTTTTGAATAAGGTACGTACGTTGGAGGCAACGGTTTACACAGACTTTAACGAAAAGAATTTTCGATATTAATCGCTGCATTTCGTTATTTACGTATAATTTACTCGCAAATAAATTTAGTTTCTTCACTTGACTGTTCTTGTTCGATCGAGATCATTAAACGAGAAGAGAGGACAAAGGTTCAATGCCAGGATAAACAGTAAAACTGGCGTGGAAAGTATGAAATGGAAACCCAGATACGAATGAAAACAACGAAATGAAAGTATTAGTGAAATGATAATAGAAAGATCCAAAAACCTTGAAAGAATATGACACATAACAATAAAAGTTCACAAAAAGTAAAGTATCATTGATCGAGAAGAGAGGACAAAGGTTCAATGCCAGGATAAATAGTAAAACTGCCGTGGAAAGGATGAATTGGAAACCCAGATACGTATGAAAACAACGGAATGAAAGTATTAGTGAAAAGATAATAGAAAGATCCAGAAACCGTGAAAGAATATGACACATAACAATAAAAGTTCACAAAAAGTAAAGTATCATTGAACGAGAAGAGAGGACAAAGGTTCAATGCCAGGATAAACAGTAAAACTATCGTGGAAAGGATAAAATGGAAACCCAGATACGAATGAAAACAACGGAATGAAAGTATTAGTGAAAAGATAAAAGAAAGATCCAAAAACCTTGAAAGAATATGACACATAACAATAAAAGTTCACAAAAAGTAAAGTATTATTGAACGAGAAGAGAGGACAAAGGTTCAATGCCAGGATAAACAGTAAAACTGCCGTGGAAAGGATGAAATGGAAACGCAGATACGAATGAAAACAACGGAATGAAAGTATTAGTGAAAAGATAAAAGAAAGATCCAAAAACCCTGAAAGAATATGACACATAACAATAGAAGTTCACAAAAAGTAAAGCATTATTGAACGAGAAGAGAGGACAAAGGTTCAATGCCAAGATAAACAGTAAAACTGGCGTGGAAAGTATGATATGGAAACCCAGATAGGAATGAAAACAACGTAATGAAAGTAGTATTAGTGAAAAGATAGTAGAAAACCAAAAACCTTGAAAGAATATGACACATAACAATAAAAGATCACAAAAAGTAAAGTATTATTGAACGAGAAGAGAGGACAAAGGTTCAATGCCAAGATAAACAGTAAAACTGGCGTGGAAAGTATGAAATGGAAACCCAGATACGAATGAAAACAACGAAATGAAAGTATTAGTGAAAAGATAGTAGAAAACCAAAAACCTTGAAAGAATGACACATAACAATAAAAGATCACAAAAAGTAAAGTATCATTGAACGAGAAGAGAGGACAAAGGTTCAATGCCAGGATAAACAGTAAAACTGTCGTGGAAAGGATGAAATGGAAACCCAGATACGAATGAAAACAACGGAATGAAAGTATTAGTGAAAAGATAATAGAAAGATCTAAAACCTTGAAAGAATATGACACATAAAAATAAAAGATCACAAAAAGTAAAGTATCATTGAACGAGACGAGAGGGCAAAGGTTCAATGCCAGGATAAACAGTAAAACTGCCGTGGAAAGGATGAAATGGAAACCCAGATACGAATGAAAACAACGAAATGAAAGTAGTATTAGTGTAAAGATAATAGAAAGATCCAGAAACCTTGAAAGAATATGACACATAACAATAAAAGTTCACAAAAAGTAAAGTATTATTGAACGAGAAGAGAGGACAAAGGTTCAATGCCAGGATAAACAGTAAAACTGCCGTGGAAAGGATGAAATGGAAACGCAGATACGAATGAAAACAACGGAATGAAAGTATTAGTGAAAAGATAGTAGAAAGATCCAGAAACCTTGAAAAAATATGACACATAAAAATAAAGGATCACAACAAGTAAAGTATCATTGAACGAGAAGAGAGAACAAAGGTTCAATGCCAGGATAAACAGTAAAACTGCCGTGGAAAGGATGAAATGGAAACCCAGATACGAATGAAAACAACGTAATGAAAGTATTAGTGAAAAGATAGTAGAAAGATCCAGAAACCTTGAAAGAATATGACACATAACAATAAAAGATCACAAAAAGTAAAGTATCATTGAACGAGACGAGAGGGCAAAGGTTCAATGCCAGGATAAACAGTAAAACTGCCGTGCAAAGGATGAAATGGAAACCCAGATACGAATGAAAACAACGAAATGAAAGTAGTATTAGTGAAAAGATAGTAGAAAGATCCAGAAATCTTAAAAGAATACGACACACAATAAAAGTCATGAGACGTAAGATATCTTTGAATGAGTTAGAGAAGAAAGGATACAGAAGAAGCTGGTAGAATACATTTATGTGACACCAGGCGGTGGTAAGAAATGCAGATCAGACGACAAAATTTAGTTTTGATTCGATGCTTTGGCAATGGAATGGATAGATGGACTGTCATTAAATAAGAGACAGAAACAGAAGTGCAATCAGATTTTTTTGATAGAGAACATGAAGGGAAAAGAAAGTGGAACAGCCGGTTGTGTTCAGAGTATGTCGAGTTATCTTTGGCGCAGGACCTAGGGCGTAATCTACGTGACAGCAAAAAAGAGCGGAAATATCTTTGGTTATACTTGAAAGTGTTTTTGCCTGACACTCCTCAGAGTATAAACATCGGAAAGAGACCGCAACAATTGACTAGGGTGAATTTATACCTTGATGCGAATTGAGATGCACTGATCAGAAAAGTGAAGCTTAATGGTGTTTTGAAAATCAATCAGCTAGGGGATACAGAGGGATGACCAATTAATTTCATTGAAGTGTTCAAATAGGAAAACGAACTCTTTCTCTTTCGACAGAACCGGCGTTTGTTTTCATATGGACAGATTCCGATCCGTTTAAAAGAAAAAGAGATCTTGAAGATAATTTGAAAAAATATGCGCTGTAGATTTCTTGCACAGTTTTAGGGCCATCAAGTAAGTAAAACATTCAATCTTTTAGTAATACTCTGCTCACTAGTTTTTACAGAAATGAAGATGAAATGAATCGAATACATTTTGCTAATTTTTACTCGTTGTTTCTACTTAGCTTTGTATTAAATAATTATGGCGGAAAATTGTGTATTATCTCTATTCGTTCGGCCAGGTGAGCTCGTTATCTTAACACATCCTTATGAAGAAAGAATTACTGTCAGAAAAATGACATGAAGTGGAAAATGAGCAGCGGACAGAACATAATTTTTGTGTAAGGTGTAGGTGTACAGTATGTGTTACAGCATGTATCAGCCCTAAAAAAAAAAACATAAAAAACTGCATGACAATAACACTTACCAATCTGGTGTCTCTTCCAAAAAGATCCAAGAAATCAGTAATAAATTCACGAGATTTATCTTCCCATCTGTGCAACATTTCTTGTGATTTATCTCCAACTCTTTCAAGATGCTGTTTGATTGATTCAGATTTCTTACTAATGTGTCCTTTGATACGATCGATTCTATCCTTCATCTGGTATTCTTTTTCCTGCAAAATACGAAAAGTGAAACTTCTAACTTGCAGTCATTGTCCCTACCCATAGCTGAAGCAACTGCAAAAGAATTAACAAATGGCTTAGGGTGATTGTTTCTAATTGCTTCAATCTTTCACCTTGATCAATTTCCAACGTAACGCCAAAATCAGTTCAATTCTTTTTGTTCCCTGAGCATTTTCGTTGGGGACACTGTTCTCTCTCAGCGACCCACAAACTCGCGGATGTTGAAGTTCTTTAAACAAGTAAAGATGCCTGTATCAAATCTTTCATAATCAGCTGGGTGACTCTATCTCGAGACAGAAAGTAATATTTATATTATTTTTCTAGGCACAACTAGAAATATTTTTGTTGCAAATTCATAACCAGAAAATCTGTTTGTAAAAGCTATTTTAATATCATATCATGATATGGATTATCCATTTTGTATCTAAAAATGCTTGAAATCAATTGAAAAACTGCAGCTTTTCTGTGAACCTACATCATAACGATCATTTGTATTTCTGCAAATTTAGCATTTGCGTCCTAGATGATAAATGTTGGTCAATGTTATTAGAGAAATACAACAAAGAGTGTAAATTAAGGTTAGGAACCACTGTCTCTTGTTGGACATTTCATGAATGGAATTCGAGCTTTTTGCTGCCACTGTCACGTTGTTTCTGTTAGTATCGTTGTTGCTGTACACAACGTAAAAAATAGCGAAACATTGGGTCTAGTTGTAAATGACCTAGAATGAATTCTTGGTCAAACCAAAAAAACTTTTCTAAAATGACATATTTTCTGAAGTAGCGCATACGTTAATTAATTCACTGTGTCAGACATCCAAAGCATTAAGGTCACAAAGTTGAAGAATTTAGGCTGCTCTGTAGAATCACAGTGCGCAGCTTGTTGTTGCCCCAGAGCATATAGCAACTCAAAGACGACATTTTTATCGGGATAAAAGAATTCTTTATCGTATAAATATCTTAATCTTTAAGCAACAAATTTGTCCTTTATGCAGCCGTCTGAAACATTTTGCCCTGTAGATTAAAAAATATTTGGCTAAATTCTGAGATAATTATTATGTTTACAGAAATGTTCCGAGAAAAGTCTTATCAATCTTCATGGTACCATTTGTGCCACAAGAATTCGATTAGCATAACAACAGTTCCTAAGTACGAGAATTCATGAGTTGCACACAATTCATGACGACGACCGAACTGTAAAAATAATAACTAGAATTTAATGATTCGGCTGCAGTTTCAACAGCAACAGGCTCTGTTACACTATTAGTTCATCGAATATATTTGATATTAACAGTTCTCACCTTAATAAAACTAACATTCAGTTCCTTTGCACTGATGCCGCGAGAAAGATTACGTCGAACATAAACATCATAATCTTTGACAATCCTTGTAATTACATCAGAGGTTGAGATGCCTTCTGTTCGCTGCGTGGCAGCAAACTTACCCATTGCTTTGATGTCTTTATAAATATCAGTCTGTCCAGCAGAATTGTACGGAAGGTCATCATGCGCAACAAAATCGATCTGCAATTGATAGAGAAAAAGATATTTCAACTTCAACACTATTTTCAATATACACTGCTTGATTATTTGTATAGAGATCTAGCTAGTAAGCCCCAGTCAAACTTTCATTGATAATTCAGTAAATATTCGTTCTTGTGTAGACAGCAATACTGTCTTGACAATAGAAATAAAGAGAATATTACAATGTTATCGAGGAGAAGACTGTTTGAGTTCAATAACATTTGAATTTAAATATCAAATAAACCAGTTTATCAAGCAGTAAAAGAAGCTCAGCTCTGATGAAAGAGATCAGACAATTGCAAATCTTCAATCACTCTCACTTCAATAATTTTGCATTCGGCAGGTTTACTGGGAAATGATTCTGCAGAGCAACTGCAACTTATATAATTGGAATATTTTATATGTAAATCCTCATGCTATTTAAGAAATTTATATAAACAATTCTATCGAAACTCAGGTTAGCTAGTTTTTAATTTTCTGAATCGCTGACTTTAGTCAATTTCATTGCTGGAAGGTTGAGTTTGAGTACTAGTTTTCTTATGTGAAGTTAAGTCAGAAAATCTTGGTTAAGGATGCAGATTTTGCTTGAATGAGGCCATTTTTCAAGACAATGATTTAGACGTGATAAAGCTTGGGTTCTATTTATTGATGTGAAGCGTGCATAGAGCCAGCACAATACGGCAAACATTCCGATATAGTTGACATCCGCTATCTCGAACTCTCAAGGGGGATTGGAATTTGTCTGAGATAGCGAATGATCCAAATTACGGATGCCGTATATAAATATAAAAATTTATAGTTCTCTATGAACACATCATTGATCAAACCGTTTCTTAAGACTGTCCATCGTGGCTACCGAGCTTCGTCTACTGTAAAGATGGGCAGCGTATCATTGGCTGCTGTAGTTAACTTGCTTTAATTCTCTCTAGAGGAACTTATAACGATATTTTCGGCCTGACTCTTAATCCAGTTCAGCAAAGTTTGAGATAAAGAGCCGATATTCCTCAATGGTAAATCGAAATGGTTCGAGATAGCAAATGTTCGAGATAACGGTTATTCGAGATAGAGTATGATTTTTCTATACAAACCCTTCAAAACGAGGGGAAATGGAAAATCATTCGAGATGGCGAATGGTCGAGATAGCGGGCAGGGGAGATAGCGGGTCTAATGTATGTGGGTTTGCCGAATGTCCGAGTTGTGAGAATCATATCTTATTCAAACGGAGGCTATTCAATTCGATGTTTTCTTCCGCCAGTTATATTTTTTCTTAGTTGCTGTGCATTTGCTTATTTGGAAAAAGCGATTGGAATTTGCTTCTTCAAAATTTAAAATTTGAAGATAAATTTAAATAACCGCAGCAAACATTGGAACCACCAAAATCTAATATGATCATGAATCTGACAGAAGTATGTTTTTCTCTTTTTTGTTACTTTTCGCGGCAATTATGCTGTTATACTATAAGAATTTGTTATATGAAGATAACTCCGATTTACTTCTCTGATGACTACCAAAGTCCCGGGATTACTCTGGTTCCCCTCCTACATCAGAGCAGTATTCCATTCATTTAGCTGTGTTAAGCTAGTAAATACATATAAAGAGATATGCAATCGTTTATGCGTATCTTTCTATAGCTGCACCTTCGTTTCATGTAACATAAAAGTTACGTGTTCTTTTACGTCTGTGGATTTGGCAGGTTGTCTTGCACCCTATAGCCTCGTCCCTGTAGTGTATTCAAGTAGGTAGATCGTACGTAACGTAGCTTGTATTGTAAAATTTTACATTGAATAAAGATATTTTCTCGTTCATTAGATAATTTAAAAACACAAGTATTTCGGCTGGCACATAATCTAATTTCATTAACCATATCTTAGATTTATTAGTAGATTTCAAATCATTCTGAAGAAATTGGTAAAGATCATAGCCCTCTGCCTTTGTGAATATTGTTAATTCTTCAATAAAGAAGATGGGTAGAAAGGTATAAAAACAGAAAAATTGCGAATATGATTACAAAACTTACTTTATGTTCGCTTAAGAACTCAGTGGTGAGTACCCATGGTGCATCCTTAATAATTTCGTCCACATATCTGCAATGTCGTAAAGACTCGTATCTTTCTGATTCACTCATGACTGTGAAGCCTTTCAGGCGATGTGTTAATTCGTCACTACAAACTGAAAAATACAAATGCATCATAACTACCAATTACTGCCATAAAGTAAATGATGGCGATGATCATTATTATTATTGATGATGATGATTATAATGATAACTAACTATGATCATTGATGAAGATTATTATAATGATTAAAATAATAGTGCTGGTGCTGCTGGTGTTGATGGTGGTAATGATTATGATGATGATGTGTTGTTTATAATATGATTATGATGATGGTGATGATGTTGATGATGATGATCAATATCAATTCAGCAGCATTTTCTTTGATGGGTTGAATTCAATTCATTTTTAGCTTTATTACCGCAATTGTTCGCGGATATCCTTGATGTTGTATACCCTGGAGAGTTTCAAATAATAAATTGCAGTTAATGTTTTTAAGCACAATCGAATAAGGCCATCTTTTATTTTAAAAAAAATAAATCCAATAATTACCAGGATGAAAAGAATTTTCCGGTATCAAATAAGAGATAATACGCTTGCTTTCAAAAAATGAACACATTATAGACAAATCAAATGATATATAGATGTCCCACACTAGCGCATCTATACACACTACTGTGGTGGATATGCACTAAACCGTGGTGGTATTTTGCGTACTCTGGTGGATAGGCTTTCACAGATGAGTGACAGTGCCTCATGTGGGTGGTTTGCTTGATGTGGTGGTATTTTTTACCTACTGTAGTGGATAAGCACTAGTGGGAGGTTATTATGCTTGATCCACCACAGTAGGCAGAAATACAAGCAAAATAGTACATATAGATTCGCTATCGTGTATCTATAAAAAGTCATTCATACCTCCAACAATCAAATACACATTTGGAAAAAGATTTTTGGCTTGCATAAGTGCTCTGGCATGTCCAGAATGAAACAAATCAAAAATCCCATCTGCATAAACTCGAACAGGAACTATAAAGCAAATTAAAGGTTCATTTTATCATATTGCTTCTTCATTTGGTCAGATTAAACAAACTGTATTCAAACCAGACCAATCACATGGGGTTTTAAATTAACCTATGACTTTCAAAAATGGAGAGCGGATCAGTAAGCATACCACTTTGAAAGTTCACATTTCTTCTATGCCCGTTTGTACCATTTATGGCTCTCTGTTTGTTTTTGAAGAGGAAAGCCACTTTAAAACTGATTTATTTAACTGGCTTTATTGACAGGAGGACAAGGAAGGGAATGTCATGACACCTGATTGGCTGTATGATTATCTCAATAATACAATGATTGATAATAACAAGGAATACAAAAGGCTTTCAATTGAATTTGGGGATGATAAACAGCCAATAATACACTGAAGCAAGAAAGGAAAAATTGTTGGTCAGAAAGCATCATATGACTATGGTCCCTTCAGGTTTATTGGTCAAAGACAGGTTATCTGTGTTTTCTCTGCATCCATGACCCATGAGGTTGATGTGGGTTGTTAGTATACAACTAATGAAGATGGAAAATATCTCTTTAGAGTTTGCTTTTTTCCTAAAAACATTCATGTTCAAATGCTTTCATAAAGTTTTTACATACTTTCAGTTCCTTTCTTTGCCTCTTCAATTGTTATCTGAATTTCTCTTACTGGCCAAAAGTCTGCACTTGCATCATCAGCATCATGAAAAATTGCAGGGTTTGATGAGCCAGTTGTAAATTCTTTAATTGATGACTAAAAGGAAAATTTAGGTCAACATGAAAAATAGCAAAGATTAGTTATTCAACAAAGAAGTATTTCATAAGAATAGTAACAGATAAAAGCCTTTCAAGGGAATCAACAAGGTTAAAGCAGGCACGGGCCAGTTGCATTCAGATACCATAAATAAACTATTGTTATTTTGTAATGGACAGTAAAATGACTCTATTGTGCAGAGCAGAAAATCACTTGTGTGACTAACTTTGATTTCAAAGTGATGGTATAGGCTATTTTTTAAAAGCACTGCCTTAGCTTTGTTGATCCCCAAAGTGAATCTTGGCAATTGATGCAGTCATCAGCATTTATTCATAAAGCCCTTTTTGTATTTTTGGATATTCATATGCAGACATTGCACAGTTACCTTTACTTCGTTTTAAAAATTATGGCTTGAATTTTAGACTTTTGGGCCATAGTTGATATTTTGAAGCAGTTACAAATGCAAAAAATGTGACGATACAATTAAACAGGTGTGATGAAAAAGGGATAAAACTCTGATAAATAAGAACTGTTAACCAATATATGGAATCTGTTCACAAAACCTAAAAGGCCAGTTCTGTGTAGACATAAAGAATTCATTTTCTCACTTGGACTCTTTGATTAATTTCCTTTGATCTTACTGCTTAAAGCTGATTGGTGTTTAAAACACAATGCAAATTCGACTTCACTTTCTGATTGGTGCATTTCGAGCCGTGTCTGGGCATAAATTCTGCCTTTTTCAAGTGTTTTGGTCCAACCTTCATTCTCTGGGGAGCGCCAAATGAAAAAAGCTTTGAAGAATGCCCACAAATGTCTCCACTGTTCAACGACATTGTCAATAGCCAATATTCACATCAAAATTGAGATATTAAAAGTTCTTATTATTTTATCATTATTATTTTGATTATTTTATGAATATTTTGATTTTTTATTAATTTAATTATTTTCTCTGATTAGTTTGATTACTTTCATTATCTGTGATGATTTTGTGGTAATTAAATTTTTTGTGATTATCATAATTTTTTTTATTTTTTGATGAAGTCAAGTGTACATGAAACAAAATTATAAGGTAACTAGGTAATCAATCAGTAGTGAATTGTCCCTAACAAGCTAGTGACAGCAAGCTCTCATGTTTTGAAACAAACAAAATTATGGGAGAAAATTTACAAATTAGTCAGCATCCTAATGTCAAAAAATGAGCTCCTGTGAACTTTTTTTGTTAATTTCATGAAGTTGGACTATTTCGATCTTGACAAATTTGACATTTCAATCTTGCCAATTTGAAATCTTGCTCTATTTTTCATGACATCATGATGACATAAGGTTGAATTGAGTTTGCATTGCATTTACAAAATGCTACTATTTTGGACTTCTGTGATGTTTTCAATGGTTTAAAGGCATTGCTTTGAACATAGATAGCATTTCACTTGTTTCTCCATCTTTCTAAAAATTTCCAGATGTCATTGTGATGTCATAATGATGCAATGTCTCAAAATGTCAAGAACTCAATCAGGGTAAAAGTAAGTAATAAAAAGTAGTCATACAGTTTGAAAGCATAAAACAAATGCATACACTGAGCATGCAGCTTCATGGAGGAGATTTCAAGAGTTGTCAGACAGGACCCATAGAGATCTATAGGAGATTATTATGCACAAGGAATTCAGGCATAGACAGATACTGTCAGTGTAAAGGCTTTTAAAGCGCAGCAGCCTGATTTAAATTATTTCCAAGTCTTGAAATAGATCAGAAAGACCTTGACTGTTCTTCACAAGCTTCGTTTTTAAATTAAAAAAGAGAATCCTTTATTGTTTGCTGGACTATGTCTAGGGGTCTTTATTTCTTTGTGATCTAAAGCTAGCAAGAAGAGGAGGTCAAGGAGGATCTTGAGCTAATCCTATTGTCTTTGACTGTTCCCTGCTTGCTGATTGGTGTTCGGATCACAATACAAAATCCAGAACACTTAACTGATTTACTACTTTGTATGAACATACAGGTTTATATATTCGCCTGCCACTGATTGTTTTTTTGTATAATATCTTACATTTTATATCCTTTAGAGCATTAGACAGAAAACCTTTTAGTGCTATCATCTGTAGTCGCTGGGCATAATCTTCATTAACATCATTTCGCGAGAAAGCTGCATGCATTGGTTGCATAGACTTCAAAGGATCTGGATGTGAGAGATTCATTGCTGAACATTTAGATGCTGAAGTAGATTGATACAGCAAAGAAGATTGAGTGATCTCACAAGCAGCAACTACTTCTCTTTGCACTTGAAATTCACCAATTCATAACGGCCCTTATATTCGTGGGAGACTTTCTTCAGGGCACACAAGATTGCAATATAGAAGGCATAAAACATAAAGCTTCCGTATTTGGCACATTTGTATGGTACTTGGTATCTGTAATCTTGCAGTAACTTGTATCATTTGATGTACAAGAACCAGCTCTTGTTTTTGACTGTAGTTGCTTTACTTACAGTCTTCTCTAATTTATGTGAAATGAAAAATATCTATACAGGTAGGGTATCTGTCATTTGTCTATGTGTGAATTTGTTGTGCTTACCTACTTCTGTGTGTAGATATATATAGGCCTACCGAGTGATCAAATGAAGATCTGCAGAAAATAAGCAATCTCTATGGATCCTCACTGACAGCCCTTGAAATCCTCTTGATGTAAGATGTGACATAGGACACTGACTAAGTTAAACTGTTAAAGACAGTTTATATGAAAGACGGTTGAACTAGAAAGTGAAGTGACGTGACGTTGACTTTGAACCCATGTAATCTTGTGATCTTTTTTAGGCCTGTAGATAGTAGACCTAAAGAAAAACAAAAAAGTGGCTTACCGGCTTTTTCCTGGTTGGTTCAAGAAGTCGATTGTACTCAGCATGGACTCCTTCACTTGTGACGTTCGGTGATGGTACTCTTTTTCTCTTCCTTCCTTCTCTTTCAGCCATTTTCAGGAAATTGCAATTGTCAGAGACTCAGAGGCGGAAGGGACAGCGACAACGATTTGTCCGTCCACTGACTGACTGCCGACGTCGTGATGTTGTGTTGTCGTGTCACTTTAACAACAATGTTGTTGTTGTTCTGCTAAACTACAATGCCTGCCACAAGTCTTGGAACACCATTGGAACACTAACACTATTTTTACTCTCATCATCATCATCATCATAATTTAAACATGCCCCCAGTTGGGACATGTAACATTATAAAAAAATATAATTAAAAACAAAAGAACTCCTCACACCACAGAAGTGGTAAAAACTGGAGCTCTTACAACACAAGAATACATTTTTTTTAATAAATTCAAAGATACTACATTATTGATTAAAACTAAAGAAAAAGAGACTCGTGAGTAGAAAAAACGGAATATGAAACCAAAACATTGCAAAATTTCACGCGTGTCTTTACAGGAGGTTAGATTTTCTATAATTTGACATTTCGTACAGAAATTTTGCAATATTTTGTCTAAACGCCATTTTACTGCATTTTTCATGAGTGTTTCAAATTTTAACATTGTTGGATATCTATGAAAATATTCTGGAATATATTTTATCCTTATATCCTTGAGAGATTCACATTTCAAAAGCATAGTTAATAGAGAGAAACACTGGTTAGGAAACGCGGCAAACTTCAAACGAAAGAGCTTTTGTTCGCATGTGGAGGTCCAATTGAACCGTCACGTGACAATGAAGGTGCACAACATTCGTGCAAAATGGCTTCATCCGATAACAATTTATACATTTTCGGGGAGAATTTCGACATCCTTATGGATATTTTGGACGAAGATGATGAAATAGAAGAGCAATTTGTAGCGGCAGTAAATGAGGTTTGTATTTTACATGATTAAACTAAACAATTTTCTTTTTATAAAGAACACGGAGGTGGGATGCGACAAAAGATTGCTTTT
Organism: Chrysaora quinquecirrha; assembly: GCA_014526335.1. Taxonomy (NCBI): domain Eukaryota; kingdom Metazoa; phylum Cnidaria; class Scyphozoa; order Semaeostomeae; family Pelagiidae; genus Chrysaora; species Chrysaora quinquecirrha. The sequence goes on from JACTAT010000032.1 coordinate 140,781, forward strand.
TCCGAGATGATGGCCTAAAACATGAACAAGCTTGCTCTGCTGGAACTCCTTCTTGATTATGTCAGCAATTCGGTTATATCTGCATTTTAAATTTGAATAACTGTTTAGAAATTTAACATCTAAAACGCATTTGGGAGAACCATGCTATTGTAAGTTACTATGATGTTGTGAATTACATTTCTACGAGGGTCGAGGACACTTTTAGTGGAGGAAACAACCTTTTACTAGCTATAGGTAGGCTAGTTAGTTTTACCTGGCTATCTATCAACTTACTATTAATGCCAAGAACTAGATGTTAATTAGTTTCGTATATTTCTGTAATATCTGTATTTATCAACACTAGATGGACAATGCTGATGTTGTGTGCAATGTGTGTGGGAAAAAATGCAAAAGCAAAGGTGGGCTGAAAAGACACAAAACAACAAAGCACCCCCAGAAGAGTGTTGTTGCAGAGGAAGGAGCCAGGACAAGTGAGGTACCATCATTTCAACTTGATGGTTTAATATTGAAGAATGCTATTGAGACAGCAAAGAAAAAGATTGTAGAAAATCCAGTCTATGCCAAGCACATAAAAGATGATCTTGTTGCCTTTGTTTACACAGAAATGGATGAAGAAAGTGAAGAATATAAGGCCATATCAAAAATAATTGGTTCTTTTTCACAGAAAAGAGATCTGGATAAATACTATCAAAGGTTTTACACAACAATTCCTCGCAAAGCTGAAGGATGTTTTCCAGGCCTATCAAATCATGCTGCAACATTGCTTTCTATGAAACTTGCTGATCAACTTTTGGTGCAAGTCAAGGAGGGAGGCTCCTCACTGTCTCCAATTCCCACTGCAAAGCAACCTGAAATTTCAGAAAGAGAGAAAGCAGGCTTGCAATATATAGGTGGCTATGTTTTCCATAAACTCCATCAGAAGCACAGAAGCGGGAAGAAATGGCAATCACGAGAGAGCCAATGCACAATGGCAGTATTAAAACAAGGCAAATGTAGTGATGAAGAGCTTGAAAGGAACAAATTAACAAGTGCATTAAGTCGTGGTGGTTTGTGGGGCATAAACAAAGATGCAGAAAATATCTGTTTTAAAACAGAGGTCAACTTCAGAAAATTTAGCCCCACGCTCAGTTAGAAAAAATTGATGCAAATTTGATCATTGCGAAACAATGCAAGATTGTACAGTCAAACAAGCATTTGATGCAATGGTGAATAACTTAGATACTATTCCAGAAAGCACCATTTTAAAAGATATTTTATTCAGTATCATTAGTTTGTATGTAAAGGTTAGATGTTTTTCCTTTGCACGGATGTTATCCAAAAGTCCAAAATTGAAGCAAAGAAAGGCAAGTCAAAAGGTTTACGTGCAGAAATAAAGAGAGCAAGCAATAATTCTGTTTAAAACTTTTAATAACACTTTATTTCTTCTCTAAAGTGTACACCATTATATTGCAAACTTTAATTATTAAAGGTAGTTGACTGATTCATTTACAATCTGAGTGATAATATAATGACAGGAAACAAGTGAAAATTCAGTGTTACTTTCTTTTTTTAGAGCATGATGGCAGCTGTTCATCTGTAATGTTGTACCATGCTTTGCTTTTGTCCTTGCGACCTCGTGTGTTCCCACTTTGGCAAGAAATTGACCTCTGAATCCTTATTGTATTGTTGTTGAATCCAAATTTATTAATATCTGGATTGTCACTTCTTCTTCCTAGCTTTCTCTGATTGCCAAAGTATTCTTCCACAGGATCCTGGCAGAATCTCTCAGAAAGAACAAATTCCACTCCTTCATTCAATAAGAACTTAGTTGCTTCTATCAAAGAATAAACAGTAATTTGTATTCCTTCGTGCGTTTGCCTGGAAATAAACATTTTATTCTTTGCATTTTCAGTATAGTTACCATTTCTGTTTTCTATGCTTTCTTGCCAGGATTTAAAAAAACCCAAAAAACTGCCTTCAAGCCATTCAAATCGCTCATCATCTATTGAAGTATAAGGAGCTAGAAACTCTTTCCTCTTTCGAATGTGTTCTGTTGTGCTTCGAACATTCAAGCAGTCAAAGAATTTGTCAAGCATTTCCCAAAACTTGGCCGTACCTAAAATGTCATCTGATCCTTTCATTTTCAGTACTGCTGATACAGAGGCACTGAGGATTTGGGCAGCAAGGTTTACTCTCATTTTTGAATAGGGTGTCAAGTTCACATGCTCATATGTTAATCTTGGCAAAAGTTTCAATCCATTTTCCATGTCCTCATAATAAAGACTTGACACATGTTGCCATAAAATATGACAACCATTATTCCACATGTATCTAACACAAGAACCTGATCCTGAAGAATACAAACAATTTCGTGCAGTTTTTATAAGATGTGGCGCATCTGCAAAGAAGAAAATATATCTGTCGGGGGCAAAAAAGTTAATGGATCTGTAGCAAATGTCTCTTCCAGCATTACCATCAAGATCTTTGTGGAGGTTGAAAAACTTTCTGTTGGTGGAAGCTCCATCTGCTGTAGCTGCAATAACTGGCAAATTGCATGAAGTTTCAAGTATGCATACTGCATCCCAAAACAGTGGCATTAGTTGTGCACTTGTTATACCAGTTGTTGCAAAGTAAGCTAGGCAATACTTCAACTCAGTGCAAACACCCCTGACAAGAAAGGCAAGTGCGTGTGAAGCAAGTTCATCCACTTTCTCAAGGCAGGCATAATTTGCCTCAGGATCTCCAAGGTCCACATAACCAATTAGTTCTCCTGTGGTTTTATCAAAAACTAGATTTGCCATCACTTTCATTTCATCCATTAATAAAATGACATATCTTTGAGCTCCAAAGTACTTATCACTTTCAGCTTTTAATTGCATTATTACACCATCTTGAAAGCCTGGTTTTGGTCGTATCCAGTTCTTATAGTCTCTTAACCTTCGCTGACTTGGTAAGACTAACACATTACTTTGCCTCAACTCTTCATAGCAAGACGGTGACTTTGCAGCTAATGAAAGGCAAAACGTATAAGCATAGGATGATACCTCACTCCTGTTGGACTGCTGTTAAAAGTTTCTTCTGTTGTTGCCAAAACAACTCCATAAAGGGGGATAGTTTTGTCTCTGAGTTGCTTATAATTTCAGTCAAATCGTTACTCAATTGGTGATCAACCTTGACACTTGACCGTTGTAGCTCATCTCTCATATCAGCTAATTGTCCTTCAAGGTTGGCACAGTGAAGACGCTGCTGCTGAAGAGTTATTTTATCCTTTCTGGGGCAGTATTTGAGATTGGGGCATTCAGGTGTGCAGGCTTCTCTAGGTTCTTCTTCTTAACTTGCAACATCTTTGAGCTAACTTTGAGGTGCTGAATGCATGATACACATTTGGCATCTGGTGACAAGATAAGGCATTTCATATTTCTCCAGTACTCTTTGCGAGGATAAGGACTCGAAGTCTCGTCATGTGACACTGGGTCAGTATGCAATGGAATTATATGATTCACCAAATGGCTTGAAAGTTCTATGGGTTGAATACCTTCACAGAGGGGGTAACTTTCAAGATCCATCACCAAATTCGCAATGAATATATTCCTCAATGAACGAGCATTCTTTGAGTAGATTGGATGCTGCTCTGGTAAAAACCAACCATATACTGCAACATAGTACTGCAACTCACTGTCAACAGTTATCTCAAACCGTGGAATCAATGATGATGACTCTATTTTCTTCAACATAATCCGGTCATCGTAGAAGGTTATTGACCATGCTTGTAAGGATTTTAGACCCAAAAGCCTCATCTTCAAATCATTGAAATCCTTATAGCAATAATTCTTCGTCTCTACCTTTTTATCTTGCACAATCTTCCTTGGTTGTCTTGGCTTTGGTTTTTCAGTTGCATGGCTTTTCTGTGGCATATTAAGAGTTGGAAGCCTTCCAAATATTGGAAATCTTTTTGTCATCTTTGGACCAACATCTGAAATAATTGAATTAAAATTCCAATTAGTTACTTTGAAGATTCTGCCTTTTCCCTGATAAAATTATATGCTTGGGAGATCTAATCCAATATGAATCTCTCTCTCTCTCTCTCTCTCTCTCTCTCTCTCTCTCTCTCTCTCTCTCTCTCTCTCTCTCTCTCTCTCTCTCTCTCTCTCTCTCAGGCTGCACTTAAACATTAGTTTTTAAAAAGTGACATTCAGAACATAAAGCAGGAGTTAATGTCACAAAGTCAGCTGTTATATCTTCCATTTGCAGCCCCAAAAAGAGGCCTAAACATGCATGGAAATGACATTACACTCGTTTTTTATCGCCATGTAGACTATGCGAGATGGCTTTGGTTGGCCAATGGCCCATTTTCTGCAAAAAATCTACAAATCTTAGGCTAGCTGCTAACTTACGTGTTTCAATGTCATCAGGATGAAAGTGTTTCTCACATGTATGAACAGAATCTTCTGCGATTTGTCGCCGAAAGTCTTTATCCATTTCACGATTCTTCTTTAATTCGTTTAACCAAGCAGCACGCCATTCTTGGTACGGGGCCGTTTTCCGATTTGGCAACTTGAAAATTCCAATTCCCTTCTCTCTACGCCAGGGGGGGTGGGAAGCGGGTTAGCGCATGCTCATTTCAGACGCGCGAGAAAGAGGCTACAACCGTTCAGTTCCATCTTGTCATACTTGTGTGCGGATCTCGAAGCACCTTGCAATGGCTTAGGCCGCTACAAATATCTGCGTAATTCTTTGCAATCACGCATAATACCGTTTCACCACAGGATCACCACAAGGTGATTGTCTCAGTGCCATTTTTTTCATCTTATATCTTGCAAAATCTCTTGGATACAATTTTGAACTCAAAGACCATAGCTACTGTGCCCAACAAAATGTAAATGCAGAAATTCCAACTGAGTTAAAAGATCATGACTACAGTCTACCACCAAAAAAGATCCAAGAAAAGTTAGCACAAGCCATGAAAATTAACACTGAATATGCTGACGACTGTGGTTATGCAATCATTTCAAAAGATAAATTTGTTGCAAATTACATAAAAAATATTATTCCACCAACTTTGAAAAGTCGTCATCTATTATGCAATGAAGATAAAACTGAAGAACACCTTGTCAGTAGAGAAAATAAAGAAGGAAGTTGGAAAAAATGCAAATATCTTGGAACAAAATTAGACACAGAAGAAGATAGAAAATATAGAACTTCACTTGCAATAACAGCTATGAACAACTTAAATGATGTTTGGCAAAGTCGTATCAACATTAAAGAGAAAATGCAGATTTTTAATGCCTTCATAAGAAGCGTCTATATGTATAACACCTGTCTATGGACAATGCCAAAAACACGAGCAAATAAAATAGACGCCACCCAAAGAAAACTTCTGCGAAAAGCCCTCAACATTAAGTGGCCAAATAAGATATCAAATGAAGAGCTTATGGATCAAACACAGCAAGAACCCTGGTCCAACATCATTAGAAGACAAAGAATAAGGTGGTTGGGTCATGCACTCAGACTCCTTGAAGATACGCCATGTCGTCTAGCAATTGAAGAATCAAAAGAATAGTTAAAAGACCTCAAGGGCATCCTATCTCCACCTGGTTTGCAGAAGTCACAAAAGACTTACAAGAAAAACAAATAAAATTGATGAATTCGAAAACTAGCTTCCGATAGAATGATTTGGAGAGCAATAGTTGCAAAATTTTGAATTTACTGCAATGTTTACAGACGAAAAAGCAGAAAGAAGAGAGATTGGTATGTGCTGCTCCTATCAAGCGGTGATGGACATTTTATGAAGAACAAACAAATTAAACTTTGAGTTAGATTGAAAAGTTACTATAATTGGGGGCAAAGGCCATCAAGCTAGTCAATCCTGACGGTTATTGTGTGTTTGTGGGTCATACTCAAAACTCATAGGCATGCCAAGCAAGCCAAAATGACAATGAAAATGGCCTAAGTCAATAAGTCTCTACCTACATGTACCAACACAACTCTGCTATATTACACTATATATACTTGTTTGTCGAAAATTCTAATGCTGACAAAGTCTTTTAACCACTCACCCTAATGCTTCAAGACATGGACAGTCACCTTTTCTTTTCAGTTTAAATTAGGTGGTTGCATTAGGGTAAAATTTGGTATGGCTGAAGTAAAAGTAGAGATACAAATACAATGCTTTGTGACTGTCCTAAGATGTAAATATGTATATATGCAACTCATATAGTTTTGAACTTTCTTGGTAAATTCATGGCTTTACTAAAATTGTATATTTTGTTTTATAAATGATGCACATGCAACATGGCTTTGAAAAACTGTTTAGTGAAATTTTATTCTATCAAGCAGTGACTATTTGAAGAATCTTCCCTTATCTATGACGAAAAATGTTTTAATTACAAAAAATGACAACTGTTAAAGCTGTTATAACAAATCAAAAACTAAAGGAAGCAGAAATATGAAAGCAAGGTACAAATTAATTCAAATAATGCATTAATATAACTTTTAACAGGAAGTAAACTGCAACATAAAGACAAAAGTAAAGGTTAAGGCCAAGTTTAAGTCAATTATAGTTTTGGTGATTTCTCCAGATAACATATTCTATGACTTTTGAAAATCAAATGGGTTTGTACCACCAACTGAATTCATCAGACATCCAGGTATCCTTTCTAGAAGGGCTTCTTTGCATCCACTATTACAGCCAAGATGAGCTCCTGTTTTGCATGTTTTGTTCTGCAAAATGAGTCAATAAATCTTAATATTCATATCTTCAAAATATGTCCATTTTCTTCAAAATTTTCATAAAGTCAAGATTATTATATTAAAAAAACAATCTACGCAATTGATCACTGTTTTCAACTGCCAGTGTCGTTCTGGTGGTCACAATTTGACCTTCAACTTAAAAATGGACGACAAAAATTCCGAAAAAACCCACACTTTCAAAGTGCGATTTCACCACTTAGCCATGGGGCTCTATGGGGTTCTTTAAAAGTTTCGAAAAGTTTAAAGCTTACTCTATCTTTTCCAAGTTTGTATTTAAAAGAACCCCAAACAATTCGCAAAAAAATATTCTGTTGAAGAGAGGCACTGTGGCACTCTGAAAAATAGGCCAACAAGTGCCGATTTCTAATCACGTCGTTTACAATGAAAAATTGAAACAATCGCTAAAATATTTCTATAATTCAAGCTAGATAAGATTGAAATTAATGAATTAGTTCAAAAAAATAAAAGAAATAAGGCTATTTCGAAGATACTTACTCGTAAAGTTGGCAAAAAAATGACTTCGACTTTCCGCCATCAGCTTCTCATCAAAAAGTGGTCTATTGAGCATGCGCGAGCCGCTTCCCACCCCCCCCCCTGTCTCTACGCGATGTTCCGCAGTTACAAACCGAACAGTTATCTCCAGGCATGTCCAAAGAGTAATCTAATTGAACTTTTTCACTATTTCCACTTCTAATGAACTCTGTTTTCTGCTAAAAACGAACAACTTGTAGCCACAAAAATGATTTTCATGTCGTAATGCGCGGTGTGTTTTGTTTTGAAGCCTTGGCTTGTGCACGGTAAAGGTCACGTGACGCGCCGAAAAGGCGAACAAAGAGTTCCTCTTTTGAAGTTTGCCGCGTTTCCTAACCAGTGTTTCTCTCTATTAACTATGCTATTAGAGAAGCTATGTTGATCCCAAATTAATGAAAACCCAGTGCCATTTAAAATACTTTTAACATAATCGATCCATTTTATTTTGTAATCATATGAAAGAATATTATAGTACAACTTAACTGATAATTTTGTTTCTTTTCCTGTTAATATTTTTGTCCAAAAATTCATCACTCTTTTCTTAATTTCAATAGAGATAGGTAAACGCCCTAATTCACCATGGTGGGTGGAAGGGAGCAGAAAAAACCGCCTCCCTTGCGTGGATTTTCTGTGTTTCCAAGTTCCAAACGGCATACCGGAATTTGATGACCCAGCACCCATATGGAGGACCCAGGACCCAGGACCAGGACCCAGGAGCAAGACCCATAAGGAGGACCCAGGACCCAGGACCAGGACCCAGAACCAGGATCCATAAGGAGGACCTAGGACCCAGGACCAGGACCCAGGACCAGGACCCATAAGGAGGACCTAGGACCCAGGACCAGGACCCATAAGGAGGACCCAGGACCAGGACCCAGGACCAGAACCCATAAGGAGGACCCAGGACCAGGATCCATAAGAAGCACCCAGGATCAGGACCTTTAAAGAGGACCCAGGACCAGGACCCATAAGGAGGACCTAGGACCCAGGACCCAGACCCAGGACCAGGACCCATAAGGAGGACCTTGGACCCAGGACCAGGACCCATAAGGAGGACCCAGGACCAGGACCCAGGACCAGGACCCATAAGGAGAACCCAGGACCAGGACCCATAAGAAGCACCCAGGATCAGGACCTTTAAAGAGGACCCAGGACCAGGACCCATGAAGAGGACCTATTGAAGTGTAGTTTGTGCATGGGTTTCTTTCCCCGTTTATCTTGTTGAAGGATCTGATCTAATACGCACGTGCTTGTAAATTGTTCTCGTGCATATATCCAACATTTAAATCAATACACGGAATAGTGTACTGTCCTTATTATTTTAAGTATTTTAAGTGGTCCTTTAAGATGCAAACATTGAAACAACCATTAAACAAGGAAGACAAGGAATGATGAAGAGAACCAATCAATCAAACGTTTCTTAATTTTCTTTAATAACAAAACGTAACAGTAACGTTGACAAAACAAAATTAACATGAACGGTCTTCTAGATCGAAAAAAAGTTTGTCTATGTTTTCTGTCTTTATTCAACTGAACCAAATCTTGTGAATTCTACATTGATGGAGAAATCGTAAATGAACTGGTAGCGACTGTTGACGTAGCTCCTCTGAAACTATAATCATGCTCGATGAAGACATGCAGTTATAGAACCAAATACACGCGTAATTAAAATGAAAGTACTCCTTTGAGAATTCGCTCCAAGTTTTATACTCACGTGCTACCTTAGCATAATGCTGTCTTTGGGTCTTAGATGCCTTAATCATATCTTGTGGAAGGTTGGGGTATCCCATCAAAAAATTTTCCGTTGCACTTGTATCATACAGCCAAATTTTTATGGCAGAACTTCAAAAGAGCAAGGACGTAGCCATACTCGAAATTGTTGAAAATCATTGAATTATTGTTAACCTTTCTTTCCAGACAACTGAACTGCATGAAGTTAGAAGGATTGATATTGCAAAAATAGAAAATGATGTGTGATTGTATGTATTATTATAAAATTCATTCTGAAAATCTGGTCTGCCTCTGAAACTGCATTCTCAAAAGAGGTGTAAGTTACTATATTCAAGAAAGAAAAGTTTAGCTTACTGCGAACGATTGTAACTGAATAATGATCTTAGAACTAACAAGGTATTTATACTACAGAATCACATGACCATAAAAGACGGGGTGCACTAAGGGGGACTCTACAGAGGGTCAGAAGAAAGGCTTTAATATTTTAAAAAGGTTCAAATCCTCTGCAGATTTGAAATTAACATTTTCAAGATATGAGATATGATTTAAGATATGATAAAAAATGTTCTTTTACTTATTCATTTGATTGTTTTGATATACGTATGCAAAATTACATCACACGATATTGGAGACTTGAAGTAAATGGTCATGCGATCGGAACGTGGTATCACAAGATCTTGACTTATTTTGTTCATTATTTGAAATGTACCAGCAGCGAGAGGAGGGTCTTTGAACATTTTTAGGGATAATTCCAAAATGCTACAGTGGCGTAACGGAGCAGTGTGGGGCCTTTAAACAAAATAGTGGTTTGGGGTCCCTATTTTTTAAAATAAGTTTACACCCCAAGATTGCCTTTAAATGCAAATTTGTTTAAAGCGTTATACAATCTTCAAACAAAGCAACAAAACCAACATCAACAAAACAATTATAAAGATATAAAATCAGGTTAAATAGAAGATTTCTAGGAAGTTTTATTTTAAGTACCTTAGTGTGAATCTTTCTAAAAAACGCTTATCCAAAAGTCCTTTTTACAAAATTTCGCGGGGGCCCCTTTCGGGGCCAAATATTTTGGGGGCCCTTAATTTTGTGTTTAAAGGTGCACACTGTGCGTTACGCCACTGTTCATTGATTTTTCTGTCATCCTTGTTCAACAGAAAGTTTTTTATAGAAGCATTGTTTTGAGGGCTTAAAACATAGCAATTAAATGGATTATCAGTTTCACAGTCAACGGTAGACATGTTTGTTTCATGTTCTTCAAATTCAAGAAGAGAATCCAAAACACAGCCTCTTGCCCTTGCTTTGAATTCTTCTTCATTAAGATTAAGAAGCGGATCTACGTTTTGATTGTAAGAAAAATGAGTGCTTATATTATTGAGACTCTCGCGCATGTTTCTAAGTGCTTCCCATATCTGACTTTTGCAATTCTTCCTTGAAGGCAGTCTATTGGACAAATCGAAATTTCCATTTGAAGAAATTTGAGGATGAAAAACATTACTATCAAATCTTATCGAGGGCCTCACGTAAGGATAATCGTCGCTTAATATGACCTTGAAGTGGAATATGCCTTCAGCGTATATGCCAGTTCTTATGAAAATTATTCCATACCAGATTTGTGGAGATTTTAGAGATGGAAATACATGAACCCCATCCAGCAAATGTTTTGTAATAAATTCAAATTCCTTCAAGATTTCTTCGTGTCGGTGAAGTCTGCAAAATTCGTGAAACGTTACTGTACTACTTCTGCTGCTGCTTATATAGTTGGGCTCTGCATTTCTTTCATGGTTTGTCATAATGTCGTTAAAGTCCTTTTTGCAATTTTATTTTTTATGATGCTCAATCTCACCTTATTTGGTTCTCATCATACGTTCATCATGAAAAGCCACGCTTTGTGAACCAGTCAGTCTATCTCTTTGCTTCTTTCATAGTACGAGACTGGAACATAAATCTGTTATTTCAAATAAATACTTTATCATATCAACATAAATGTCTGTGTTTATTATCTGCTTAGCAATTTTTGCTGTGAAAATTTCATTTATGAAGAATTTGATAACAGTTATGATCAGAAAGTGATCAGTGATACGGATCAGCGATTGCTGCTTGTGTTAGATTGTTATTAATGTTGGTATCCCGACCATCTTTATTCTGTGGTTTCGGCTAATTGTTCACTCACATTCATACTGCCATTAATATTTTATAGGTAAGACATGATTACCATAAGAAAGATCGAAAGATTTTTCGAAGCAGTTGTACTTTGATTTTCTGTTACTACACTGATGTTCTGGATATTATTGGAGGGCATTGAAATGAGGAATGCCTCTGGTAAATACTAGGAATATGGATGTTTTTAATGAAAGTTGGAATAAAACATAGCAGATGATTGACTGATTCAACCGCTCGACCTGGTTTTATGCTTTTAGCTACTACTGAGTTGTCTGTAAGCTGCGTTCACTAGGCGGTGTGGTAAAGGGGGGGGGGCAGTGTTAACAGTATTTCCTACCGAAGATGAAGCAATTTTAGTCATGCATAAAATGTCGTTGCTTAGACTATTAAAGTATGAGAATAACAGGAAACATTCATATTCATATTCAAGTGATTATCAAGTAGCCGTCGCCTTTGCGGGGAGAAATTCCTGTGGTCATTTAAGATATAAAACCTCTACTGTACCTCTAGTCATTTTAGATAATTGTGAACGGGGTTCTGCTGGGTTTTATGTGCAAAAAACGGAGGACCAAAATGTTAGTTATCTGTTACAATGCCTCTGCCGAGTATAGAATATCTTTTCTGGTGTTCAATATTCATCTGTACAACATTGGCAAATAACTCTTGACAAATTTGTAGACAACAAATTTGTGTGGTAGGAAGTTCAAAATTTGTGATTAGCGGTCACATGTCCAAGATTCCACCCTCTTCCAAAGTTGAATCTAGAGGAGTAACAATATGTTGTAAGATTTGTTTGAAAGTTCAAGTTGTCGATATGTCACAAAAGCGGACAGAGAAGGCATGCATGGAAACAAGGAGGAGATACAGCATAAAGAGCTTGCACATGAAGATTAATTCAAATGAATCTGACATGGCATGAAAAAAATTTTTATTACATGCATCGTATACATTAAACATGCCGGCCAGGAGCTTTTTAACTTGTAGGTAGCGTATAAGGTTTGTGCAAAAGTTTGTTAAGAAGTAGGCCATGTGTTATTTTCAAAATGTGCTTTCTGTATTAGTTAGTGTATAAAGTGTATTCTTGCTGTTTTATTACTGAAAAATGTCACACAAGCAGTTCTTCTTCAACACATTTATTGGGCAAGGGAGTTAATCCTGGGCCTTGAGAGGGCGTTAGATCGCTTATTTGTGATATGGGAGATTCATTAACAGAAAACCACAAATTATTATTTACGAACAAAGCAATCGTGCACCTACCTGCTCGCACCTAGAAACAAGAATCTTCTCGGAAGCTTTACTGTTTAGAGAGGGCGCTAAACGGTATTTTGGGAAACGTGATTGACCATTCTGTGAAACGTGAAAGAGGGTGGTAAAGGGTCTTCGTGAAACATGAATTGGCATATTGTTTAATCGGGAAACGTGAAGGCATCGTATTTTTTTAACGTGAAACCTTAATGGAAAACATGTTTATCCCCGTGGATCGTGATCCTGAACCCGCCTTTCCACCCTCTTTACGTTATATAAACTTCTATCCGTCACAATTTTTGATAACAATTGCTAAAAATGAATTTCGATCAGGGGATTTTCAGGTTGGCAAATAGAAATTACTATCGTTATTTGTTTGTAAGAACTAGGGATTGCCTAAGCTTATATGAAAGTACTATAGAGCCCCTTCGCTCTGCGACTTCCCCTTTATTTTGACACCCGTTTATTAGATCCTGAATGATGTTCATAAATACCCTACCTATACCAAATCGATCCAAGGAACGAGGCACCAAAGAGTAATATTCTGTTTAAAACATTTCCGATTTTCAGAAACTTCGTTTCACGTAAGCCTATTAGCGAGGGGGCGACCAGCCGCTGCCCACTCTATCTACGCCACTTGTATAGACTTATCGGAACGTTTTGAATCGACTTATCTAGCGCCAGCGTGGATCTATTTTTCTAAATTCTTATTGCTTAAACGCTAAGAAATACATTTTACACAGAATGTAAAACATTTTCTGCATTTCTGAAGAAGCTGAGGAAAGTCTAGAGGAATGGAGGAATGCTTTGGAAAGAAGAGGAATGAAAGTTTGTAGTAGAAAGACTGAGTCTTGTGTGTAAACGAACATGGTAACAATGGAACAGTTCAGCTGCAAGGTACAGAGGAGGAAAAGGTAGATGCGTTTAAGAATCTGGGGACAACTGTGCAGAGCAATGGAGACTGTAGCAGAGAGGTAAAAAAGAGGGTTCAGGCTGGATGGAATGGATGGAGAAGAGTGTCAGGAGTGATATGTGAGGAGTGGGTGAAAGGAAGATGTCTGCTAAGGTTAAAGGGAAAATCTATAAGACGGTAGTAAGACCAGCTATGATGTAAGGCCTGGAGACAGCAGCAATGACAAAAAGACAGGAGACAGAATTAAAAGTGGCTGAGTTGAAGATGTTACGGTTTTCATTGGGTGTGACAAGATTGGACAAGCTCAGGAATGAATACATCAGAGGGACAGCACACATAGAACGGTTGGGACATAAAGTGAGAAGCTAGATTTAGATATGGGTATGTGCAGAGAAGAGATGAGAAATATGTTGAAGATAACGCTGCCTGGAAAGAGGAAACGAGGAAGACCTAAGAGAAGATATATGGATGTGGTGAAAGAAGACATGATGGAAATTGGTGAAACGGAGGAAGATACTGGAGACAGGGGGAAATGGAGTAGAATGATCCGCTGTTGCGACCCCTAACCGGGATAAGTCGAAAGAAGAAGGAGAAGAAGTAAAACATTTTCTGCAACATATTCCTTGGAATTAGTCTTGAAACCAGGAAAAAATCAAAATTATTCACAGTATAAAAAAATGCAAACACAAATTCACAAGGAATTGATATTGAAATTGACTTTAGCTAACTTTTTTAATTATTTCTATTACTTGTAAACATTATGGTAAAATAACTAACTGAATTTTTTAGGCTTTCCTTGCTTGTATGGTAAGTCATGAAACTCTCCGATCTCAAATTGTTTAGTCAGCGGGTCGGAACAGTCGGGGGCTAGGGAACTGGCAAGCGAAAATTTTCAAATTTTTAACAGGAAAAAGATGACAGAAAATTTGCTTGATTCACAAAACAAAGTGAAAACGGAACATGAACAATTGACAGAAATACCATTAAATAGATAAATTCAACTGTTTAAAAACTTTCTTCAAGTCGATCATGTTCATCCACAGGGGTGAGCCAGCAATTTTGAGTATTAATAACAGCGAGTCGGAAAAGGAACATTCGGGTCGGAAATGGTCTAAACTGTAATTGCAGTACTATTTGGGACGTGAAAGTAAGAACCATAGAGATGGTAAGATTCACGCGACCCCTTTTTGGGGCAGGTCGTCAGTCTTAATATTGATGATGACGGACATCGACAAACGGTAGTAGCTATTTCAAATCCAAAAAAAATTTCAACTAACAAGTTACCCTGGTTTCTGCGACAATCGAACACAACAGGTTTTCACTTTTTTCGATACTTGGTGTGGTTCTTTGCTGGAAAAATTTAGGACTGTGAATTTTCTGCAATGAGAAATCTTTCAGGTTAACCCTCTCAATTAATGAACTAATGATGCTTATAAGGAAGCTTAGTCTAGCATTAGACTTATTACACAAATCATAATCTTTGCAACGACAACAACCAACGTTCGCAACATATCAACCACGTACGCACAATTAAACTGATTGGCCTGTGTTCAAAGTAAATCGCATCGTTCTTTTTTATGGCGGGGGGCGCTCTCTTGATTAGTTAATCTATTTAGAGAGCTCCTCCTTAATCAATCAATGTCAAATACAGTCATGGAAAGTATTGTGAGTATTTGGTAATGTATATATGTAATTTAGTTTATCCAATATGTAATATAATGTAATATTTCGTAATGTAATGTATCCTGTAGCGTAGAGTATCTCTGTGGAACTGTATTTAATATTGATTGGTAATAAAATAAAACTGAAACTGAAACCGCATCAACATAGATGTGACGTTGATGGGCGAATATTTCGAGCTTCGGGTTAATCTAGAGTTGTAAACCACACTTGTATTTGATCATACGAAAGTTATTGAAATACGAAAGTTGAAGAGTTGTAGAATCGAGTGAATGTCCGATCGTCGTAATATACAGTGCCCCAAGGAGGGGAAATTATGATTTATATGGTAAGTCTATTCAGTATTTACAAACAAACGCATGCATCAGCGTTTTTAGAACTTTGTTCCAAATTGTCCATTTCTTCTAAAATTCTTTAAAATGCTCGAAAAATTTCCTACGAAAATTTTCACAATTTAAAACCTACTTAAAAAACATTTTGTTTGAAAACTTTGATTAACTAATTAATTATAATAAAACTAATTACAAGACAGTAACAACTTGTAACATAAAAGAAGACTCGTTAATCGAATCTTCAATTTCTTCTTTAATTTCTGGTTTTTTCCACTTACGAACCAAAAGTAACAGGCATGCGCCAAAAACCATAGGGACACCAGATAGATAAAACAGTGCACGTCCATCAATGCTATTGTTTTCATTCATCCAGCCTTTAAAATAAAGATTCAAACTCAGTATCTGTATATCCTTTCTACTCGATGGAGTGGTCTCACTTGGGTCACTCACTATCCTCATCTAGTCAATACGGTCTCTTTAATAAAAAAACAGAATCTCGGTGTAACGAATCCACGGGAGAACTTCCCGGTGAAATGAACTGAACGCCCGGCAGACAAAGGGGGGGGGGCGAAAAATGCCCCCTATCTATCTCGAGAACTATAATACTTAGAGCAATGCAAAGTTGCTCTAAGTATGAAAAAATGGAAATTTCTTGAATTATAAACAAAACTTGGTATATATGATAAGCGATCCTTCATTAGTAACAAAATGACAATAAGGTGCTAATTGGTCAGGTGATCTGTTGCCAGCAACAACATTAGGAAGATCATTTCGAAAAATTAGCTTTATGTGAAAAATTCACATATTTTGTCCAAAATGCCAAACGTTCACGGCAAAAATCATGTAATACTTTGCTTTTAGGTGAAAGGTATTAGAATTTGTTGTATCTAAGAAATATCAATGAAAAATATGAAATAAATATGAATATTTTCAGTTTATAATGAAAATACACTTTGTCGAGAAAGTAAAACAGATTTTTAAAGGTACGTATAAGGTTTTTAGCAATTTCTAAGATATTTTGCAACTACTTCACCAATATTAAACCGAAAAATTCAAGAAATTTCCATTTTTTCATACATACGAAGACATAAAGATGTATGACGTCATAAATTGACTTCATTGAAAAAGGATAAAATATATATCAAACGAAAGCACTCATCAGGGCAAATAGAATGATAGGTGTTAGAAGTGTATTTTTGTTGACATGCCTCCAAATATGGTCATCTGGAGGTGGCTTACTAGGGCTTTTAAGGTTTGATAACCTATCAATGTAGCAACAATTAAGTAATTTCCCTGTCTATATACAATAAAACATGCCGGCCAGAAGCTATTTAACTTGTAGGTAGCGTATAAGGTTTGTGCAAAAGTTTGTTAAGAAGTAGGCCATGTGCTATTTTCAGAATGTGCTTTCTGTATTAGTTAGTGTAGAAAGTGTATTCTTGCTATTTTATTACTGAAAAGCATCACTCAAGCAGTTCTTCTTCAACACATTTATTGGGCAAGGGAGTTAATCCTGGGCCTTGAGAGGGCGTTAGATCGCTTATTTGTGATATGGGAGATTCATGAACAGAAAACCATAAATTATTATTTAAAAACAAAGCAATCGTGCACCGAACCTGTTCGCACCTGAAAACAACAATCTTTTCGGAAGCTTTACTGTTTAAAGAGGGCGGTAAACGGTATTTTGGGAAACGTGATTGACCATTCTGTGAAACGTGAAAGAGAGTGGTAAAGGGTCTTCGTGAAACGTGAATTGGCATATTATTTAATCGAGAAACGTGAGGCATCGTATTTTTTTAATGTGAAACGTTAATGGAAAACATGTTTATCCCCGTGGATCGTGATCCTGAACCCGCCTTTCCACCCTCTTTACGTTATTTTAACTTCTATCCTTCACAATTTTTGATAACAATTGCTAAAAATGAATTTTGATCACGGGATTTTCAGGTGGCAAATAGAAATTACTATCGTTATTTGTTTGTAAGAACTAGGGATTGCCTAAGCTTATATGAAAGTACTATAGAGCCCCTTCGCTCTGCGACTTCCCCTTTATTTTGACACCCGTTTATTAGATCCTGAATGATGTTCATAAATACCCTACCTATACCAAATCGATCCAAGCAACGAGGCACCTAAGAGTAATATTCTGTTTAAAACATTTCCGATTTTCAGAAACTTCGTTTCTATTAGCGAGGGGGCGACCAGCCGCTGCCCACTCTATCCACGCCAACTTGTATAGACTTATCGGAACGTTTTGAATCGACTTATCTAGCGCCAGTGTGGATCTATTTTTCTAAATTCTTATTGCTTAAACGCTAAGAAATACATTTTTACACAGAATGTAAAACATTTTCTGCATTTCTGAAGAAGCTGAGGAAAGTCTAGAGGAATGGAGGTATGCTTTGGAAAGAAGAGGAATGAAAGTTTGTAGTAGAAAGACTGAGTCTTGTGTGTAAACGAACATGGTATTAATGGAACAATTCAGCTGCAAGGTACAGAGCTGGAATAGGTGGATGCGTTTAAGTATCTGGGGACAACTGTGCAGAGCAATGGAGACTGTAGCAGAGAGGTAAAAAAGAGGGTTCAGGCTGGATGGAATGGATGGAGAAGAGTGTCAGGAGTGATATGTGAGGAGTGAGTGAAAGGAAGATGTCTGCTAAGGTTAAAGGGAAAATCTATAAGACGGTAGTAAGACCAGCTATGATGTAAGGCCTGGAGACAGCAGCAATGACAAAAAGACAGGAGACAGAATTAAAAGTGGCTGAGTTGAAGATGTTACGGTTTTCATTGGGTGTGACAAGATTGGACAAGATCAGGAATGAATACATCAGAGGGACAGCACACATAGAACGGTTGGGACATAAAGTGAGAAGCTAGATTTAGATGGTATGGTTATGTGCAGAGAAGAGATGAGAAATATGTTGAAGATAACGATGCCTGGAAAGAGGAAACGAGGAAGACCTAAGAGAAGACATATGGATGTGGTGAAAGAAGACATGATGGAAATTGGTGAAACGGAGGAAGATACTGGAGACAGGGGGAAATGGAGTAGAATGATCCGCTGTTGCGACCCCTAACCGGGATAAGTCGAAAGAAGAAGGAGAAGAAGTAAAACATTTTCTGCAACATATTCCTTGGAATTAGTCTTGAAACCAGGAAAAAATCAAAATTATTCACAGTATAAAAAAATGCAAACACAAATTCACATTGAATTGATATTGAAATTGACTTTAGCTAACTTTCTTAATTATTTCATTACTTGTTAACATTATGGTAAAATAACTAACTGCATTTTTTAGGCTTTCCTTGCTTGTACGGTAAGTCATGAAACTCTCCGATCTCAAATTGTTTAGTCGGCGGGTCGGAACAGTCGGGGGCTAGGGAGCCGAAATTTTGGAAAGACCGTGGTCGGAACTGGCAAGCGAAAATTTTCAAATTTTTAACAGGAAAAAGCTGACAGAAAATTTGCTTGATTCACAAAACAAAGTGAAAACGGAACATGAACAATTGACAGAAATACCATTAAATAGATAAATTCAACTGTTTAAAAACTTTCTTCAAGTTTCGATCTTGTTCATCCACAGGGGTGAACCAGCAATTTTGAGTATTAATAACAGCGAGTCGGAAAAGGAACATTCGGGTCGGAAATGGTATAAAATGTTATTGCAGTACTATTTGGGACGTGAAAGTAAGAACCATAGAGATGGTAAGGACCTGAACAAGGCTTCACAAACTTCTGAAATTCACGCGACCCCTTTTTGGGGCAGGTCGTCAGTCTTAATATTGATGATGACGGACATCGACAAACGGTAGTAGCTATTTCAAATCCAAAAAAAATTTCAACTAACAAGTTACCCTGGTTTCTGCGACAATCGAACACAACAGGTTTTCACTTTTTTCAATTCTTGGTTTGGTATTGGTATTCCTTTCTTTGCTGAAAAAATTTAAGACTGTGAATTTTCTGCAGTGAGAAATCTTTCAGGCTAACACTCTCACTGAATGAACTAATGATGCTTATAAGGAAGCTTAGTCTAGCATTAGACTTATTACACAAATCATAATCTTTGCAACGACAGCAACCAACGTTCGCAACATATCAACCATGTACGCACAATTAAAATGATAGGCCTGTGTTCAAAGTAAATCGCATCGTTCTTTTTTATGGCGGGGGGCGCTCTCTTGATTAGTTAATCTATTTAGAGAGCTCCTCCTTAATCAATCAATGTTAAATACAGTCATGGAAAGTATTGTGAGTTTTTGGTAATGTATATATGTAACTTAGTTTATCCAATATGTAATATAATGTAATATTTCGTAATGTAATGTATCCTGTAGCGTAGAGTATCTCTGTGGAACTGTATTTAATATTGATTGGTAATAAAATAAAACTGAAACTGAAACCGCATCAACATAGATGTGACGTTGGTGCATGGGTGCTTATCACAGCGAAAAAATTTTTTTCAAGCTGAATTTTGATTGGCTCACAGGAAATCTTGTTCTGCAATGAACCGCACAAAACGAAACGAACAGTTCAATGCACAGATTTATCGATGGGTGAATATTTCGAGCTTCGGGTTAATCTAGAGTTGTAACCACACTTGTATTCGATCATACGAAAGTTATTGAAATACGAAAGTTGAAGAGTTGTAGAATCGAGTGAATGTTCGATCGATGCAATATACAGTGCCCCAAGGAGGGGAAATTATGATTTATATGGTACGTCTATTCAGTATTTACAAACAAACGCATGCATCAGCGTTATTAGAACTTTGTTCCAAATTGTCCATTTCTTCTAAAATTCTTTAAAATTCTATCTCGAGAACTATTATACTCAGGGCAATGAAACTTGGTATATATGATTAGCGATCCTTCATTGGTAACAAAATGACAATAAAGTGCTTATTGATTACGTGATCTGTAGAAACCATATTAGGAAGCCTAAATCAGATTTCCTGCGGAAAATTCGCATATTTTGTCGAAAATGCCAAATATTCACGGCCAAAACCATGTAATACTTTGATTTTAGGTGGAAAGTATGGCATTTTATTGTATCTAACGAATATCAATGAAACATATGAAATAAATATGAATATTTTCAGTTTAAAAGAATATACACTTTGATGCGAAAGTAAAACAGGTTTTTGAAAGTATGTTTGAGGTCTTTAGCAATTCATAAGATATTTGAAACTATTTCACCAATATTAAGCCGAAAAATTCAAGAAATTTCCCAATTTGTTTCATACATATGACGTCATAAAGATGTATGACGTCATTCATCTTATTATTTTGCTGACGTCATCAGGATACATTATTGTATATCAAATGAAAGCACTCATCAAGACGAATCGAATAATGTATGATTCATTGCAATCTGACTATTACAGACGAATTTATAGGTCTTAGAAGTGTGTTTTTGTTGACACGCCTTCAAATATGGTCATTTGGAGGTTGGGTGGGGAAGGCGAAGACGTTTTAGGTTAAGATCCGGCTACTGCTTATCAAACTAACCTTAAAATGAGAATTTAAATAGCTCAAATCCGCAAGAAAAAACGGAAGACTTACCAAATGAATCAAGGGAATATAGTACGTGAAATTAGTGATCATCATTGTTATAATCCATGTTACATAAGCCTTGTCTTTAAACAACCTCCATTTTATTTGATATTTTGCATATTTTGGCTGTTTAGGATCCGAAGAGCACCTGTCCTCCAGTAGATAAAATGACAAAGAGCTGAGCACATTTGCAGTCAAGAATATGGATCCCCATAATCGGAACGTTTTTAAAACTCCTTGTGTTTCCATTAGATACTGCAATAACGGTGAAAGGACAACTTGGCCAAAACTTCCACTGGCAACGACAAATCCAGTAGCAACTGATCTCCAACGTCCGAACCAGCGAGCTATGACAACGAGCGACGGTGTATACATGAGACTCGTTCCCAGACCAAATAGGAAACTATGCGTTAAATAGAAGTATTTGAAATGGTGTACGAACGAAGTGGACACCAAGCCAACTCCGCTTATTACAGAGCCACAAAGGCATGTAAAAGTGACACTTGTGATGTCACACATTTTAACAGACAGCATCGACCAAAAGAAAAGTGAACCAGATGCTAATGAACCAACCCAGGCTGTCAAAAGAAGAAATCAAGTATAAACAAGTGACCTGGAGATTTTTTATTTGTAATTTTTTTATTGACTTTTGGCTATTAAACAAAGGTTTTACGGAGCTTCACAAAAAGGAGTACATTGCATTGATAAAACTAGCAGAAAAGATATTTCGCTAAAAATAATCATAGTTAAAGACTTTATAATTAAAAGATCAGAATTAAAGAGTTAAAGACTGTAAGATATAAGACAACTTTTTTCTCTCTTTAACTAATGGCCTAGCCATTTATTTATTTTTAATTTATTTTAATGTATTTGTCGCTATGATATAGAAGAAATTATCATTATGCTGCTCTGTAATTGAAGAAATTGCTCTGTCATCTTTTTATCACAATGTTTTTGGTCGTTGTACTGGTGTTACAAGTTAAAGACTTGTATAGCACGTTCTACGTTACAATTGCGAGTTCACCTGCGAAGACACGAAAAAAAAAACGTGCGTGGATTTTCTGA
The DNA here is from genome assembly GCA_014526335.1 of Chrysaora quinquecirrha. NCBI lineage: Eukaryota > Metazoa > Cnidaria > Scyphozoa > Semaeostomeae > Pelagiidae > Chrysaora > Chrysaora quinquecirrha. Next base: position 162,720 of record JACTAT010000032.1, read on the forward strand.
ATGACAAAGGCTTTAACGTGTTACAAGATACAACAAAGGATGCTTATGCATATGTAGCACAAGCCCTGGAATTATTCCAAAATACATACTGTTCCTAAGCCAAGCATCGTCGAAAAAAACTGAAATCAAGTGTAGAGGAAGGTTACACCACAAATTTGCTTGATTCTTTGGCATTAATTCACTGCCTACCTTTCAACAGACTTCTTTAAAAGGAACATTTGACTAAGAAATTCGAAGGAGGAAAGTTTTTAAAAAAAGGATGATTGGTTGTTGATAAGCTTAAAAAATAGAAGCCTAATAAATCGTCAGTTAGCTAACAATTTGGTGTAAAAATTGGATGATACCACCACAACAGAAACGGATATCTGTTCCAATGACCGCTATCCAGGCAATCCTTCAATATACTATATTTCTTGAACTGATTAAGCAGTGATGTGTAAATAAAAACGGTTAAACATAATATCAGAACATCAATATTTAACAGATTGGCAAGAAAGACTAGGGTTAAAAAACTCACCTGTTTCGCCTTGCCCTGCATTGAATTCTTCAAGCAAATTCATAAACATTGCTCCAAAAGAGTAATGCATGCCGAATGTCATGAAGTGCAACACACAGCAACCAACGAATACGATCGATAAACGAAAATATGACGATTCATATTTCGATTTCAAAATCAGCTCTACATCTACGATGTGGTCACCTTTTTCTATTTCATTGTTGTTCTCTTTGACAACAAGGTCTTTTTTATCCTTCTTCATTTTGTAAGATGCTGTTGATATCTTCAGTTAACCCTGTAAAGGGAATGTATTTCCATCATATCATTTCGACAATTAAAGATTAATTTATCGACATTTTCTATTACTTCTAAAGTGGCATGAAATGTATCGCAGATAAACACTTCGACAGCAGACAACAGAGCGCAGGAGTCAGATAGAGGTTCATAATAATTAAAAATGACGGTACACATTTGAAAGAACGATTCCTTTTTAACAGTAAGAAAATATTCAGAAGAGTTTGACAGATTCGCGAGAAAATTAGGACTTGTTTAATTAATTTATGCGAAATGACATTTGGCAAGTAATGAAAAAACGTCGAATTTAGAAATAATAATACTGGTCAAATGTATGTTTACACTGAAGGTTGAAATTTGAAATATATATAGAAAAAAACAATAAGAATTATTTGCTAACGCTTGATATCGTTCTAGTTTTACGCACCATAGCGTAAGCGTGCAATTACAAGCTATCAATGTGAATCCAGCTCTGTGAATCCAATAGTTTTACCACAAGTTACGTTCACAACAATACTAAGAAAATTATCACAATACGTTAAAGATTTATAAAATAAACCAGAGAATCCGCGTTCCTGGGTATAAAGGCACTTTCCATTATTTAAGAATAAAAACAAGTTATACAGGGGGGTTCTACAGCACAACAAAACTAAATTATAAAAAAAATTATAGCATAATGTCAAGAAACACGCGATGAAGCCACGTCGCAATTCAAGGCTTGAGAAGGGTAATTTGACAGAAGTAGCTAACAACACTTCAAATCCTAACATGCAAACTTCACAAATTTCGCTAGTCCTAGAAGGACAGAGTGATAACGAAACGTTTGATCAAGATGAACTTAATGTATTACATGGTCAGAAGGTTAACGTTTTTTACAAACCTAACAAGACAACAACAAAAATATCATACCAAATTCATGTAAAACATCTTGTCCACTCTTCTATAGCGACGAAAGACGTATCTATTCGCGTAGAATATGGCCGACAAAAAAATGAAAAACAACAAGCAGAAAAGTTTTATCGTTGTTTGGCAATTTCATATCAACAATTGAATGCAGTCGAATACGTGCATCATGAATGCAAATGATGCTATAGGAGTTGTTAATATTTAATATTCTCGTGCTGTTTTACAAGAATGTTTTTTATTTGTCCTCATGGGAGACAAACGAGCAACACATTTCAATTAAGCTTCTATGTTTGAATTTTTCCAACCTAGAATATGATAAATGCAAATTTATGTATTTCTGATGTCCAGGATCATGCTGCTTTGTAGTAGAGTTCAGTGGCAGATTTTAATTATAAAACATGGACCTAAGCTACTTCTCTCGAACACTTGAATTCTAGGTGCAAAGAATCTTTATGAAATGCCTGAACTTCTTAAAATCTGGCATGAAATGGTTGCTTTTTCACAAAAAACGACCCAAGTAGGAAATGAAACAAGTTTCGATTTTTTTAAGCTTTTAGGGATTATCTAGCTGTGTTTTTGTCTTTATCCTGCAATGCGTACTCTGACGAGTTACTTTTAAAAAGCAGTATGATGAATCTATACATGTGATCTTCCTATTCAATGTCCATAGAATATAAACGATAACATGTTACTGATAAGATGTAAAAGACGCTATGGTAGCAGGTCGAGCATAGGCGTCATTCTTTCATTCATTATCGAAGACCTCGTGGCAGCTTTAATCTCTTGATAAACAGGTTTCGAGATTGCAAAGGCCACAAGATGTCATTAAAAACAACAGAGTGATTTTTTGTGCACAGTGATTTCTTGTGCACAGTCTTGTGCACATGACTTCAAGTCCAGACCACATATGTGTAGTCTGGACTCCTTCTGGACTTGGCCTGGATTAAGCCTATAATAACTGTTTCCGAGGGCAATACCAGAAAATATTAACCCGAAGCCGTCAGTACATAACCGAGCATGCGAAGTTTTTTACAGAGGCTGAGGGTTGATATTTTCGGTATTGCCCGAAGGAAACAGTTATTATATGGTTTATTACGCTATGGACAGGGCCGAACGGAGCAAGGTCACGATCCCTTATTTTTGTGAGACCATATGATGCTGCGTTGTTAAAAATTAAGATCACTTTGACATTTCGATTGGCGGGTTGGAAATTTGACACATTTTTATTCAAGATTCGAACTCAAACCGTTGCGCAACAAAATATTATAACGTTAACAAAGCTCATACGATAAACACGGGCTAAAACACAAGTTGAATCACTGTGACTGTCAATTACAGCTCGCCTTCTTTTACGCATCGTGTTAGTATCGGTGTTTGTGTGGTAATGATTTACATTGAAATTAAAAGTGCAGTTTGAGAACTTAGCACCATGAAAAGAAGGCACAGACGACGAGAGCAATACTGGATTCCGTGGACGGGATTTATATTCTCATCAAGGAGGTTTGTTATTGAGGTTTTTCTTGCACAGTGATTGGAAATCTAACCCTTGCTTGATCCCATTCCCTTGATAATGTCACTCGCTTTACAAAAGGAATTCTCCAATGCTGTTCTTACCAAGTGGTCGTGATAGAAATCAAACGTTCTCAGCTTTGTATTGGATACTTTCAGGTCAATGGCTGACGAATTCTCGGAAAAGTTTAACAGGACAAAGCTCATTGGATGTCTCGTATTCTTTTGGGTCGAATGCTCTTTTGTGACCAATAGGTCTCTCGCCATTTCTTGTTTTTGTACTTCTCTCCGTGTCCCAAACAAAATATTCTTGGTCAGCCGAAGAATCGTTATCTATCTTGATGTCTCCAAATTTCATCTGCCTGGATTCGTCTCTCTCGCTGTGATTTCCACCAAATATCACGTTGTAAACTAACTGGGTTGTCTGAGCCAAAGTGTCCAGATACGTAGAGATAGTTCACTTTATTGTTAGCCAATGGCCTTGTAGCAAAAGGCTTGTTCTCTTTTCCAAGTTTGGTAAACTCTTTTCGCCTGCTTGCAAGAACGGCCCTAGATTTTGCGAATTCTGCACAACCTCTCAGGTCTAGGCTTGATCCTCGTTCAACTAGGAATTCAGGACCCTCTGCATCGAGTTACGAACACCAGTCAGTGTGCTTGGCTCGTACCGCTGTCCTTTCTTGTTTAATGCTTTCATAGAAAATTGACACATTAAATTGTTAAATTCCCCTGAAGGAATGTTTTGGAGTTCTCTATCTTCACCTAAGGTTTGACAGTATCTTTCAAATTGGTTCAAATCACTCTTATTTTTGTATTTGGTACTCTTCGCTTTCTGCCCAAGAATGTAACTATCTATTTTCTCGTCCGGCATTACAGAAAATCCATCTTTATTCATAGCTCCGTTCAAGAAACCGAGATTAAAATCAGGCGGGTAGTTGTTTTTAAAAAATTTCTAGATTATTTCATGTAGAGCTACCATCTTACGTCATTATGGAGAAGTGACGACAGCTAGTTATGTCGAATTCGAACGTTTTCAGCCAATCAGATTGCATAACAGAGTTGCGGCTCTGGCCATAGGGTAATAAGATCGGATATTCAAGCTTTCTCTTTCCTCGCATCCATTACGAGAAGTAAAGATACCAATGGAGCATCGACTTTCTTATCGTCAAAGATTTTATTTAAGATTTTCGATGATTTCGCTAAAACACTTTTCCATATTGGGTTACAACAAGTTTAACAGCATGAAGTAAGTAGGAAGAAAGTGTTAAGGTCGAACATCTTTAACAGCCATTAATCAGGACGCCAAAACTTCTCTCAGATCGGAATTAAAATTTTGTTCCAAAATAATGATTGGTTTAAAAAAGAAACTAAGGCCCGTTTCATACTGCGTGCTGTTCCGCACCGCACCGAGTAAATTTTGACTGATTTCAAAACCTAGTTCACACTCGGTTCGACTGGTCGTTCCATACGGCAAAGGCCTCTCGTCCAGGATGACCCAGAACGACGTATGAAACAAAAACAGTCGGGCCGCGCCGTAACGAAAAATCGCAAAATGTTATCTTAGTTTCATCGCTCCACTGAATGTTTAGTTTAAGCCTATTTTCTAACTGCTTGAACAATCTTTTCGCAGCTTTCAATTGCATAGTCAATCACGGTTTTGTCGTGACAAGTAGGTTTCCCTGGATGGATTCTTTCGCTTCCTATTCTGCCATTCATAGTATAACTGTCACACATGTTAATAGACCTTTTCAAAGAAGTCTTGGTCGGCGAGACATTTTACGGAATATGGTAGATATATTGAGTAGGGGAATCCTTTGCACGTGCAACGGCCGAACGGCCTTGACTGCAGCCGCTTTATGACAGGTAGTGCAGCCGTTTTTTACTTCTAATTCATGAATAATGAAAGAATAAGATAGAAAAGGAATCTGTGACATTAAATGTTACAAATATCTGTAGAAACTCAGGAAACAAGATGCAAGTGACTCACAAAAGAGAAAATATTTAATAAAATGCCTCCTAGAGCAGATAAACTTGGACTTGAATCCGTTTTTCACTTTAAATCCAACTAAACGTGAATATGTAGCAAAATTTGCTGCACTTTCTCTCCTGAAACGACTGCAATTCTGGTCTTTGAACGTGGAGAGGATTCCTTTATTCAACATATCTACCATTTTCCACTTAAAGAGCAACACGAGATTTTCATTGTTCAATACTCACAAGTTCGAATTCGGCGAGTAGTTGAGATGCGATTGGTGGAACCAGCTTGCGTGCACCGTTTTTATGACTGGCAAAAGATGATAGGCAATTATAAAAAAGGTGGCTTTTAAGTTTGATTGAAATAAATTAAGTTATGATAACAATAATACGTTAATGATAAAGTGAATTGCTATTTTCAGTTCTAGTGTAGCAATCGAAGCATTAGCAATAACAATAAAGAAATATTGTTGATAGTATAAAGGGGATTGGTATTACTATTTAGTTCGTTAAAGTCAAGAAAGTTAGCAAAGCCGATGAAGTATTGATCTTTGTCTAGTCTGATAGTCCCTAATCGTGTCGCGTATTTGTAAGACAGGTGTAAATGGAAACGACCTTTGAAACGCCTTTTCTGCATTTAATCTGGCTCGTAGTCTGTTGTCTTTGTCTTATGTAATATTGACAGTTATTAATCCCATTTTGTAGGCATCACTTGCACTGTAGTAAGTAAATGACGTTTGTGGAGTTCCATTCGAGCTTGTGTTTGATATTAACTGTTTAGTTAGTTGGAGTGCATTTACAGTGGCAACTGGCGGTTTTGAGTTTTACCCTCAACACTTCAGGCTTTTCGGATTTTTGGTTTTTTTGTAGCGGAGAATCGTCGTTTTATTTAAAATTTTTCAAATCATAATCATGATCATCATCAAAATCATCACTAAAATACAATAAAACTAATTATTTATAATAAAAACGTTATAGCAATCACAATTTCAAAGTTTCATGTATCAAAGTAGGTAAGGCAAAGCTGACAGTTTGATTTAATCTTTTTGAATATAAACACTGTTGATTAATCTTGCATTTTCGGATGAGTGCATCAAGGAGGCTGTGTCCACTTTCCGTGACCTAGTTCCTCTCAGACAGATACCCGCCGCTCGGATGAGGCTGAAGGAAATTTTTCTCTTCAAAAAGCAGCAATTTCACTTTTTGTAACATTTTGTTTCTCAGCCATCATCTCGCTGAGACGAGAATAAAAAACCGATGTTTCTTTTTCATTAGGGGTGTGAGTGTGCCATTCTCTTGCTCGATTACCCGCTTCGAATATTTTAGTTTCTTTTCCTTTTCCATGGCTTTGAACGTTGTGTTGAGGGATTGGGAACGATATCTTGGAGCGAACAGATAAAAAACCCGCACGTCAAGCTTAGATCTGAGGTGCTGAAAATAGGCATGACAGATCACTACCTTGCACTAATCCAAAGAAAGATCAATGCAAAAAGGCTCTTAAATAGACGAACCAAAATAGTAGAGTCTCGAAGCCTTGCAAATTACAACAAGGACCTTTTCTTGAACGATCTTTCATCTATAGATTGGGACCTTGCTTTTGAAGCCGCCGCCGGTAACCCTGACATCATGGTTCAAATATTCCACGATCTTTTCGGCTCTATTCTTGATGCTCATGCTCCACTTAAACGTAGGAAGGTTTCTAGTAGAAATGCACCCTGAATTACGATCACGATTAAAAATTTAATGAGAGAGCGTGATCGAGTCAAGAAGAGAGCCGAAAAAGATCACAGTCTATGGTCAAGGTATAAAAAACTCAAGAACAAGGTAACGAGTGAACTGCGAAATTGTGTCCAAGATTACTACCACAAATTAATTGAAGAAAACTCTGGTAGTCCAAAGACCATGTGGAAGACGATAAACAGGGTATTAAACAAAACTAAAAATACTGCACCTGTTAATTCTGTCACATCAAATGGTCACAAGTTGGATCGCCCCAATAAAATAGCCGAGGCATTTAATGATCATTTTGTGACCATTCGCCCTAAACTAGCAAGCAAAATCAAGGCTAAGGCACAAGATGACCCCATAACTTACGTCAAAGTTTTGATGAGACACAAATCCTTTCCCACGTTCAAGTTTCAGAAAGTTGACGTTTGTTATGTCAAACATGAAATAAATAGATTAAAGAGCTCTAAGTCACCAGGGCCTGATAAAATTCCTATCAAAATTCTTAAGGACACGATAGAAATAGTAAGTGGACCTCTAACGACAATATTTAACACGTTTCTAGAAACGGGTGTCTTTCCAGCTCCTTGGAAACTTGCGAGAGTAACACCAATCTTTAAAGCAGGCCAGAAATCAGAGTTATTAAATTACAGACCAATCTCTGTTGTCTCGATATTATCTAGATTGCTGGAAAAATTTGCCCATGATCAACTTTTTACTCATATGAAGAATAATGGCCTTTTCTCAGATAACCAGTTCGCGTTTCGTAAGGCACATAGCACGTTAACATCGATACTTAATATCACCGAAGCTTGGTTCAGGAACATAAATGATCGTAAAACAAATATAAGTGTGTTCCTTGATTTAAAAAAAGCATTCGACACTGTCGATCATGGTATCCTACTATCTAAGTTATCCATCTATGGGGTCTCCAATCTTGAACATAACTGGTTCCACTCATACTTGACTGAACGAGAGCAGTATTGCCACATTGAAAGCCACGTATCTAGAAAAAAGCTGCTTCAGTGTGGAATCCCACAAGGGTCGTGTCTGGGTCCCTTACTATTCATCATCTACATGAATGATTTTGAGAAATGCCTGAAAAAATCAATCCCCAATCTATACGCTGATGATACAAGCATTTCCTTTGCCTCATCAGAGATTGATGAACTCTTTAACGACATCAAAGACGAACTTGATCTTATGTCATCCTGGATGAGATAAAATAAACTTAGCTTGAACGCAGAAAAAAGCGAGTTTATGCTGATAGGGCACCCACGACAACATAAAGCAACAATAGACTTTCCCGACCTTGAACTGAACAACGAAAAGCTGGGCAGAGTTCGAAAAACCAAATATCTCGGTCTCGTTATAGATGAGAGCATGAACTGGGAAGATCAGATCTTGTCTATGAAAAGAAAAATGAAAAACGGTCTGGGAGCATTATCTAAACTGAAGAATATTCTCCCCCAGTCTAACCTAGCAGTCATTTACCGAGCTCTAGTAGAAAGCCATCTGAGATATTGTAATGTTGTCTGGGGACATCTGCCAGACACAAAACTAGAGCCTCTTCAAAGACTGCAAAATAGGGCTCGCAGACTTATTGAAAATGGCAAATACAAAGATGGTTGGGTCTGTGATTGGCTAAACGTAAAAAACCTAATTAAGTTTGATAGGCTAATTGCAACTTATAAAGTGAAAATGAACTCTGCCCAGAAAACCTGAAGAATATATTCACCACGAGATCGACCACTTCTAGATACAATACACGAAAAATTGAAGATTTCGAAATTCCCCGACTTCGTTTAGAATATTGTAAGAAATCCTTTAAATACCAGGGAGCAACTACTTGGAATGAGATCCCAAAAGAAATAAAAGATTCTGCCTCACTATTTTCCTTCAAACGAAACCTGAAGGAATTCTTGAGGTAATGACCCAAACACGACCCCTTGGAAGAGCAGCTTTTTTTATTTTTCTTATTGAAAATTGTATGTTAGTAGCATAACCTTTTTTTCTTATATTGCTGAAAGGGTATTGTGTTAAAATAAAAATAAAATGAAATGAAATGAAGAAATGCCCTTTGCAATCGCTGCCAAAAACCACGCACACTGATGTGAGCCCGGAGATCTTCGATGTTACCGTTAGCAGGACAAAGAATTGGCTTTTTCTGAACACCTTTGCATACTTGACTAAGAAGTCCAGCAGTAACATCTACTAATTCATTGTGTCGAATAGATATAAATCCACCAACCTTGCAGATGAGAGCATGTTCAACTGAAAAGCTGGAGCCACAGACACAACTCGTGGGAAGATTTTTCATAGGCCATCCATAACGTAGGCAAATAGAATAAAAAATTCATGCTTACTGAAGTTGAAATCCTCTGCTTGATGGGAAGTGTAGTTAGCCACGAGGAGGCACCGTTGCTACATGCGATATCATTTGCTTTTAGTTGATTAGCTGACATTCTTGTCTTGACACCATTCAAAAGCTGAACATAGAACGCAGATTTTGCATTTTTGTTTGGTGTATTCTTATTGAAGACACATTATGTTTGACAAGTGTTCTGTTAGTAAATATTCTTTGTTAAATCTTTATTGACTGCCACTGAATTTGCGAATTGAGATCAGAGATATCAACGACGTTGATAATGCCAAGACCTCCCATTCGAACTGGAAGAGACAACAGAGCACGATCGTCATCATTGAATGGTCTACCATCACAAAGTGCTGGAATGAAAGTGTTGCGAACCACTTCTTCAATTGGTTGTAAAAGGTGTTTAATATCAGGAATAGTCCTCATCAGAAAATTAAATTTGTGTTTGTACCCTGAAGTGAATGCACAGTATGCAGTTTCCAGCTTGTGGAAAGAACGTAGCAATCTTTGACAAAGTTGTGATTTCATTTACCCAAGTTTTCACTTGCTCAGAGACAAAACTCTCACGGTAACTATTACCACCAATAGCAGCGCCAAGATGACGCTTCCCGTTGGAGGTGATCTTGATGTTGGTGCCCTGGAAAATATGCTTGGCTACTTCAAGTTTATCAGGTTTCACAATAAGCCACGACTTGGAAGCTTTCGGGTAGTAGCCAATTCTAGGACCGAGACACGTGACTGAATCACATCAGCACCGTAAAGCGTTCAGTTTTCCAGCTCCGGTCAAGTCATCAGCATAGGCTACATGCTTTGTCTTGCTTGTTGAAATCGCAGATAGCAGAGGTATTGAGGAAAATGCATAAGCTGGCATCGCAGTTTTTCAGTGAAAATTTCTTTGCAATTGTGGAGATTAGTAGTACAATGTTAACATTATTAGTCAGTGTCCTAATGTTACAAAATGAGCTCCCGTGAACTTTTTCTGTTAATTTTATGAAATGGGTATGGATCGACGGAGAATTTTATGAAGATTACGAATTTCGATGTCGGCAATTTCAAATGTCGCTCTAATTGGCATGACATTCAACAAATGTCACTCTAATTGTCATGACGTCATGATGACGTAAGGCAGAATCCATCCTGCATTTTATTTAGAAAAGGCTTTCATTTTCGACTTCTGTAAGGTTTTCAATGGATAAAAGGCATTGTTGGTTTGACCATTTAGAGCATTTTGTTTGCATTTACGTTTTTCTTATAAATTTCCTGACGTCATTGTGACGTCATAATGACGCGAAGTCTCAAGCTGTCAAAAACTCAACAGGGCAAAAGTAAATAATGAAAAGTAGTCATACGGTCTTTAAACATAAGAAAAATGCCTAAAATGTGCATCCAACTGAAGCAAGGCCTTCATGGACAGGATTGCAAGAGCTGTCAGAGAGGATCCATAGAGATCCATAAGAGATTATTTTGCTTATTTTCTGCTGATCTTCATTTGATCATCCGGCAATACACACAGAAGTAAGCGCAAAACATTCACACATAGACAAGTATCGTCACTGGAAAAGCCGCTAAAGCGCAGGAGCTTGATTAAATTATTTCCGAGTCTTAAAATAGATCAGAAAGACCCGGACTGTTCTGCACAAGCCTCATTTTAACATTAAACAAGAAGCCGAACGGCTTCAACACGGTAGCAACAGAATGGGAAATAATTCATAACTAGACTCACTACATAAGTCCCACTACTTCGCTCGATGTTGTTGTTGTTGTTGTTTTCTACAATGGTTGGAGTGACCCTAAGTGGGACCCTTAGGGTGGGACCGTAAGTGGGACCCTTAGGGTGGGACCCTAAGTGGATAAGAGTTGGATGGGATTAGACGTTTGAGCTGAACAAAAGTTGTAGTGAAAATATAACTAATGTATTGCAAAAAATAATGGACATAAAGAAAAGAGTTGCATAATGTAAAATAAAGTACTTGGCTAAAAAATACTGTAAAGATATAAATATTAAGCTTGTTTTCAATTCTTTTAAATTACGCTCCATGTTCGGGGTTAAGGACTCTGTGCCTAAGTGCTTTCGGGCTCGTGTTGTTTACCAATTTCTTTGTGGCGGATGTTCCGCATCTTATGTCGGTGAAACTTCTCGACATCTTTTAACACGAATTCGGGAGCATTTGGTCACAGACAAAAACTCGCATATTTTTAAACACCTTAATGAGTCCCCTTCTTGCCGCCCTCTTTGCTCTGAGGATAGTTTCTCTATTCTTGACAGTGCTAATAGCAGCTTTTGTCCCAAACCCATGAAGGTCCGCAAACACGTAGATCAACCAGGACCTAGCTCAGAAAATCAAAACGCAAAGCAGGTAGGTTCTTGCACTCCAGCTTGCAACAAGATCGGAGAACAAAATTCATTTGGTGGACTATTGACTGGCAATATTTCAGTTATATCAGTACTTCAAACAGCGACTCCAGCATTACAAGCAGCAACACCAATATTACAAGCAGCAGCACCAGTATTCCCAGCAGCAACACCAGTGTTACAAGCCGCCGCCAGACCAGTAGCTCAAGCAGCCAGACCAGTAGCTCAACCAGCCAGACTTGTAGTACAAGCAGCGGGACCAGTAGCTCAACAAGCCCCACCCAGACCTCCACGGCCAAGTGCTAATGGGTTCACTTTGTCTTTGCTGCGTTTTTGTCATAAAAACGAAGCTAAATGCTATCAATGTGGGGGGAAATTCTATGATAATGGCTACCCGCAGGCTCCATTGGATATGGTGGTGGTCTCCAAAACCCAACGATGGTATATCGACCCCCTTACAAAGGCACGCATTCAATCCAATGAAATGGCAAATGTCTACTTCCATTTCAATTCTGCATGCCTTTCAGCCTTCAACCAAATGTTTTCTCCAGAGATGATTGTTATACCCATGGATATACGGCTTTTCTTGCTTCCACAGCACAGAAACGTACTACGAAGCTTAAAAATCATTTTATGACTTTGACGAATTAGGACATCTGCGTAGATATATTTCCTAAGTTTTTTTGTCAGTGTTTCGTTTTCAGTACTTCACTGTATGTAATGTTTTATTCATAACTATGGATGCTCTGTTTGATTGAAATAAAGTGCAAAATATGCAATTCTTTTCTTTATGTCCATTATTTTTTGCAAAACATTAGTTATATTTTCACTACAACTTTTGTTCAGCTCAAACGTCTAATCCCATCCAACTCTTATCCAATTAGGGTCCAACACTCAGGGTCCTACTTAGGGTCCCACCCTAAGGGTCCCACTTAGGGTCCCACCAAGGGTCCCACTTAGGGTCCCACCCTAAGGGTCCCACTTAGGATCCCACCTTAAAGGTCCCACTTAGGGTCCCACCCTAAGGGTCCCATTTAGGGTCCCACCCTAAGGGTCCCACTTAGGGTCCCACCCAGGGTCTCGCGTCCTACTATTCCGGTATGCCAATAAACAATTATTAATGAAAATCTCAAGTACCAATGAAGGATGACGCCAATTTGTCATGCGTCAAGCATAAGCTTGACAATAGAATCCATTGTATGAGGACCTTTGTTCCTGCGCAAAATACACGTCTCAGGACGCCAATTTGTCATGCGTCAATTTTGTTCCTGCGGAAAATACATATCTCAGGACGCCAATTTGTGTCAAGACTAAGCTAGACAATGGAATCCATTGTATGAGAACTTTTGTTCCTGCGGAAAATTCACGTCTCATGTGTAATGAGTTAGAAAAACATGAGCTAGAAAACCATGGAAACTATTGAATTAAGGGCGCGGTTCTACCTTTTGGGCGCGGTTCGACTTTTCGATTCCACTGGTTTTAAACACGTTATCAACTCCGTTGCTACCGTGAAAAAGAGAATCCTTTACTGTTCGCAGAACTGTGTCGATCTGTCTTTTATCATTGTTATCTAAAGCTAGCAAAAAGGGCAAGCCAAGGCCAAAGATTCGCCAGCTCGCCATTTATAGTAGAACTTTCGCATATATCGCAATGGTAGGCAGGCACATTCATTCGTGCATTCATCAAGGAAAAGGCACTACATAAACCTGTTTCAAATCAACTGTCAGACTTATTGATCGTACCAAGTGCTGAAGACTCATGTCACTTTACATGCAAAATTGCCATCTGCAGGGAAACTGATCGACAGATCCTCTTTACAAGTAACGAATGTTTTGCAAGTCTCAGATTCAATTCTTCGGTTCACTGCGAGCTCGAATATCGCGGGCTTCCTTGCAAGCAGGATCTTGAGGTAATCTTATTGTCTTCCATTGTTCCCTGCTCACTGATTGGTTTTCAGAACACAATACGAAATCTGCAGCACTTAACTGATTAGCAACATTGTATCAAAATTCGGATTTTTATATCCAACAGCTACCAATTTTTGTTTCGTATGATTTCCTCCACTTTTCTACCCTTTAGGGCATTAGATGGAACACCTTTTAGTGCTTTCATCTATAGTAGGTATTATCTTCATTAATATCATTTTGCAGAAAGCTGCATGCATTGATTGCATAGTCTTCAAGGGATCTAATCATGAGCGACATCGTTGAACATTATGTATGTTAAATTAGATTGATGCACCACCGATACTTGATTGATTTCGTGAACAGCAACCACTTCTATGCGCTTGGGATCCGTCAATTTTTAAAGGCTCTAAGATTCGTGGATGACTTTTTTCGGGGCACACAAGGTTGCGATGTAGAAGGCATAAAGTATAAAGATTCCGTATTTGGTGCTGAGTGTCAATACAGCAGGCAGTAATCTTGCAGTAACTTGCATCATTAGATGTAGAAGAACCAGCCCTTGTTGTTTCACTGTATTTGCTTTACATACGTCTCTCACTTATAAGAAAAATAGCTATACAAGTTTCTGTCTGTGTGAATGTATTCTGTGTGTATTGTCGGATGATGAAATGAAGATCAGCATTAAATAACAAAATAATCTCTTATGGATCTCTATGGATCCTCTCTGACAGCTCTTGAAATCCTTTCAATGAAGGCCTTGCTTCAGTTGGATGCACATTTTAGGCGTTTTTCTTATGTTTAAAGACCGTATGACTACTTTTCATTATTTACTTTTACCCTCTTGAGTTTTTGACAGTTTGAGACATGGCATCATTATGACGTCACAATGACGTCAGGAAATTTAAAACAAAAACGTAAAAACAAAGAAAATGCTCTAAATTGTCAAAGCAATGTCTTTTAGCCATTGAAAACCTTACAGAAGTCGAAAATAAAAGCCTTTTCTGAATTAAATGCAAAGGGGATTTTGCCCTACGTCATCATGACGTCATGCCAATTAGAGCGAGACTTTCAATTTTTCATCGAAATTCGCAATCTCCATAAAATTCTCTATCGATCCATACCCATTTCATACGAACACTGATTTCATTTATATGGTTCATTATGCCGTAAGAATGAAAAAAGATTCCAGATCGCACTTACCTACCAAAAATAAAATCTTTCTTTATTCAATTAAACAATATTTAGAGCAATTGATGGAGTGTAATCTTTTTCATAGCTTCTAAAAACTCCTTTAGGTAGAACTAGAGAAGAAAGATAATAAACGATTAATGACAGCAAAGTAAACTGAAATTATTAAGAACTGATTCAGTTTCAAACCCTTGCCCAAACACGATTTCTTGCAAGTTATCAGTCATGTGCTGGCAAAGATACTTAGTGGAGTTGGTATTATTTTAACGTATAATAATTGTCGAAATGGAAGAATGTCGGAAAAAATGATATTGTAAAAAGAACTTGATTTTATGCAAGTGTTTATCCTTAATAATTGAAGGGCGCAAGGAAGTTTAAAAGTTTTCGGATGAGGGATGGGGTTTTAGGATTAGGTTCCGCTGAAGAACAATTACACATGTCTGTCAAAGAGCCTCAACCATGCTTGCCCAGGGCTAGGGGGCTAGGTACAGGCTTCTAGGGGCAATTGACAACTACAGTGCACCTCCAGGGTTTCTAGAAATAAAAACAAAGAAAGGAGCCAAAGATCAGATATTTGAAGAGACTGTTACCTCTCCTTAATATTTTGCATTACCCGTTATTAACCCTGGGGGGAATGGTCATTAAGCAAGATCGACTGATAATAACCCATTTGAAATAAGGTTAATAAGCAATAAGCAACTAGGGTCAGGATCACATAATTGAAGCAACTATAAGGCCAAAGGCAACAATTTGTGAGCAATTAAACAACAAGAGTTATGTTGCTTTTGTTAACTTTTCCCTACTTTTTCCAATTCGAATCATTTTTATGTACTTGAATTCTTCGTACGATAATGGGGTGAGGCAAAAGAATAAAAAATATACCAATATAAAGATGTAAGAACGCTCTAAAGCCTAGTTCTCATGTGCCCAAAAGTCGTAAAAGTTGGGGAGTTTCCCGATCCCCGATTCTTGCGATCATTGTGATCTTTGCGATGGGCTGGATCACACATGTCGGCAGGATTAGCGGCACATACGGTGTTCGCTCGGAGAAAGAATGGCGAATCAGTCACAAACAATTTATCTAAAACCACGAATACTGGGGTGGAAGAAATTAAAGAGTAGTGTCCGCTGGCCACATTCTCCGTCCTGTTAGAAGGGACGACGGGTGGGCCGAAGTACTGTGCCAGGTGGCCTCACCTATTCGCTGGCAGTTTTTTCACCCTAGAACATCAGGCACAACAAACTTTGACAGCGCAACTGGTATTTTCAGGTCATTGGTATGATTCATCTTTATCATCATCAACACCATCAACATCACCATCATCATCATCACCATCGTCATCACCAATAATCATCATCAGCATCATGCCAGCTTCATCCTGTTCCAGTTTTGCATCTTCCGCAGAATCACTAGATTAAATCCTTATTATAACCGCATATACAAGTGGTAAAAATCCATAGCTTAAAATGTGATAAAATGTCATAAAACCCATTGAAACTTATTGATAAAAACATGAAAAATAATCATTCTATAAAAACTCAAGGATTTGGATGTAAGAACGACATATTTTGCAGAAGCATTCGCCACTATTCCCATTTTCTATTCTGGAACTAAAATCAAGAATTGATTCAACATTTCTAGAATCTTGAGTAAGGAAAACTGTAATTTTTAGGTCCGAGGCTATTAGATACAGAGGACCTCAACTTTGGCTTTCCCTTCCTCAAGATACTAGACATGCTGAATCAATGCTGAATCAGCTTTAAGCTACACAGCCAAAAACTTTCAGACTTGACAGATCAGGCTTTTCTTTAGTCCAGACCTTGTACTGTGTGGCTTGCTTGAGAGAAACTGTCAAACTGCGATTTTGGAGATAGACGGTGGTATTTACTGCTTTCACTCCAGAACTTTTGAGGTACATTGTATGAAGCATCATTGTATCCATTGAACCATGGCTGATTTGGACAACTTAACTTCGTAACCTCTCAAAGTTAAGACTGGCGGCAAGACTAGCGGTCGCGTGTCTTGATGCGCGGTCGCGCCTTAAAACTCGCGGCAGCGTGTTTTGAAATACAACTTCAAGACACGCGGCTGCACGTTTGAGACACGCGGCCGCAGGTTTCAGATGCGCAGCCACGCGCTTTGGTCCAAAACTAGCGAAAAAACGTGTAGCAGCATATTTCGGGGTTCACAATTTCAGCTGGTCGGTAGTTTATAAGAAGGAGAAATATTCTGCTCCATAGATTATGGTTTGTTAAGTGTTCGGACACAGAATAGGGAGTTCCCTATTCTGTGGTTCGGGTTCGGACTTGCTTGTCCGACAAGATGTGGTTGTTTGTAGCTATCATCATTGAATAAAAAGAGGTTTTTACAAAAATAACTGATTTTTCTGACTTTTTTAAAAGAGGATCTTTTTTAATGTTGAAATTTAGTTAGTTACATTCTACATTCATAATTAAGGGATCATACTGTAATACTCCAATCTATTTTTCAATATCTTCCACTTACAAAGAGAGTTCAAAATAAAATTGAGTTAAACTTAGAAACTGTCATTCTTGCAAAGAGAAGAACAATTTAAGCATGTAATTTGCACTCGCCCTCAGCATCAATTGAAATATTAAGATCATAAAGTATGAAGGTAGAACGTTTTCGTTCATGAATGTTTGTTCAACCCAAACTACGTGCTGCTTGCTCAATACCAAATACATTTTCTCTTCTCTCATCCGTGATTCTAATGTCATGAAACTAAACTTGAAATCTTCACAGCCGAATTTGAAAACCGGTTGTAGTGATGCAGCAAAGCAATCCTTCCAGCCAAACGAAATAAACCTCTGCAACTATATTCAACGGACTGCAGAATATGTTTCAGGCAGATTTTGATAAATGCATGGACTAGAATACGGACCAGAATAAAATAGGAGAGCATTTTTATGTTCGAAGAATTCAAACATATTGAAGTGGGGTGGGTGTCACTCACTAACGAACCCACGCTTGAACAATGGAAAACGTGTAACAATAGAAATCGACTTAAGAATGCCATTAGTGCCATTGTCTCGGCCATTGATGCGCAATTCGTGGTTAGTTGTTCACAATCCCGGCCTGCAAGCACTTTTGTCAATCTGGGGTCATGTGACAATTGTTTTTCTCCACAAGCTTGATTGCATTTCTCATCCTTGTTTACTTCATGGAAGTGGAATTTGCCACCTTGGTTTGGGGAATATATATCCGGGCTATCTTTAAAACACAGAATCCGGAATACGGAGTACGGAATGAGGAATACGGAATGTGGAATATGGAATGCGGAACACGGAATGCAGAATGCGGAATACGGAATGCAGAATACGGAATACCCTCTTTTGATGTCAATAGGTCTGGAATAATAGGTTTATAAGATAGGAAAAGCAGACATATTGACAATATTGTATGGTGTTTTGAATTATCATGATTAATCAACAGAACAGAATGTCAAGTTCAACAAAACAGTTTTAAATATGACAAACTAACACATAGCGATTGTATAATACAATAATTCCACTTTCAATGTCAGAAATGAGACATATTAACATTTTCAGTCATCACTACATTACAAGTCTTTACATATGTTTAGTTTGGTGGTGGGGGTAGGTGGGGGACAGGGGTGGTGGATGAAGCCCCTGGCGCATCAAATTTAGGAAAAAAACTCGAACAATTAAGCAACTTAAGCATCAGGATAACAGGGTATGTGTGCTTTTGATTATTCATGAGGGTGTGGCATAAAGCATCAAATGACTTCTTAATGTAGGAGACATCTTTCTAACTTTGAATTTCTGCTCATAAAAGGCATTTCCTTGATAAATGTTACAAAATAGTGTTATTTACCAATAGAGTTGACAGGCATAGGACCACAAACATCACTATGTACAAGTTTCCACAGGCTTCGGCATTTGAGTTTCTGTGCTGTTTCCACATGACACTGCTCTTGGCCAAATTCACATGAATACTGGCAAGTTTCAGGAAATACAATATTCCTTCCAGCTTTCCAATGGCCAACAGTTTCCTATTTCTGGATATCTTGCACTCATCAGCAGAAAACTTTATGGAAGCATCAAGATTGATTATTGCTCTCACTGCCCTGGGTGGGCGTAATTCATTGTTCAAATGACTAGACGTGCTGCCAACTTATTCCAAACCTACCCATATCTACCGACAAATTTTGTCAGTCATGGTACCCATGTATAGAAAAAACAACAAAATTTTTTAACCATTTGTACCAATATCTCAAATGTTTGAACCCAATTTAATGCCTGAGGCAACTCTAAATGCGGCGAAAAGGCATTTGTGCTGAAAAATAAAACACACTTTTATCAGGCTTTTCAAAGCAATGCATGTCTAAAATTTTGCATATATTTTACTACCCATGTGTAGAGATTCTTTACGAAAAATCAACCCATATGTAGGGAAACTGGCGCTGAAAAAGTTACCCATTTGGGCGGCACCTTTAGTACAACAGACAATTGAAGTAACCCCCAGACTCACTGATAGCAAGTTCTTCTCAAGATCTGGTTAATACACAGCATCATTCAAGCAAACTCTTTGACTATTTGAATCAAGACCTCATATGATATAGCAGGTAGCTTTTTGCATGCCAAAATTGTACAGTTATGACACCAAGATTGACTGCATAGGGATTCTTGAGTTGCACATAATTTTCCAGGGCATACCATAAAAACAAGACCCTAGGACTGAGACCCCTGAGACCTGTAGGACCATCAAAAAGGACCATTAACACCAGAAGGTATTCAACTTCTAAGAGTAATAGAAGATTGCAGTTGGCTCTCGAGTCCAGATTTTCTTAGTACAGGTACTTCCACTATTTGGATGTGTGCCTTATCTTGCACATCTCAGTCAGCCACAACAACCAAAACAACTGCGACCATTATCATCATCATCATCATTATCATAATCTTTATTATCGATCAATCATCATCATCCACCATTGTCAACAATGGTGTGACAACCTCAAGGGGATGTGATCACCACAAACACAACACCAAATCAACCACTGCCACCATGACATGACAATCATCATCACCATAATCATCATCATTATCATTATTAATAATCATCATCATCACCATCGACAACACCATTGTCTTGCCATCATCACGTGACAAGAATAGCTGTATATTGACCAGTGTCCTTCTTCAAACATGCCCACAAGGCCCCTATGTTTAAAAGGGAAAGCAGTTCCTTTAAAATTTAATTTCAAAAGCAATATAATTATTAATTAACAGAGTTTTAAAACACTTGAAAAATAAGTGTTTTACAAGTTTGCTTTTACTTCACTCTTTTGGCAATAAAATAAACCATTTTTGACAGAACTCTTTCAGTCAGATTGCCTTTAAATACATGGAATTGGGGTCATCACAGTATAGTAATAAATAATAAAAGCGAAGTGTTACAAAAATAAATATCAAACGGTCAACTAAATAAAGTCAGTGTACTGTAAATATTTAGAAACTGCTCCAAGACTCCGATCATCAGAGGACTGAAATCTTGTACATTTTATGCAACTTAGCAGCTTTGAGGGCTAACTCTCGACACGAGTCAAATTTGTTATTATAAAGGAGTGTATTTTCCATTCTCTGGAGACTGGCAAAAGAACACATTCTCTACCTACCTGATCTCGATTTACTGCTGAACATCTGCCACATCATTGCAATGCTTATTCTGGAAACAAACACAAAATAAATGGTCAGTTTTCAACAGCTCATTTCATGAAATCTCTGCTCAGCTCGGGTAGTACAACAGCTTTTAAGCTTGCAGTAAAAGCCTTTTATTTACTCACGTTGACGTTCCGTACAGCTATGTACATCACACATACAGTACGTCAAAAGTTGGACGACATGGAGTTTACTTTAGGCCACTGGCTAGAGCAAAACTGTGACCTGACCTGAGAGCTATTGTGATTGTCAACATGCAAAAAGACGAAGACCGGGAGTATGGCAGAGTTGATTGATCGTGAAGCGAAAAGCGATAATCCAAAGTTTCAATCAAGTGGAAAAAATTATGGAAAGGGATCAGAGTCTCAAGAAGTGTCGGATTTGATCGGGCGACTGCTTGAGACTAACCCGGGAGAGAGATGACCGGATGACGTCATTATCAGGTCCCTGGAGTTGGATAGAGGACGAAAGTCGATGTTGTCAATCAGGATCGATAAACACCATAAGATTCGATAGACTTAATTAGATTCCAACCATTCACTGCATAATCAGGTTCGTTGAAATATAGGGTCGAAATTAGTTAGATAGATTCAATGTCAACATTTAGATTTGATACATCTTCTTGTCTATCAGAGTCGCTGTCTTTGAACCTGATTGAAATTATTGAATCGGCTTGAATCTGATTCATGTTTCGACTTTTGTCCATTATCTAACGTGTAATCGTTGAATCGCTTTATAAAAAAGTAATCCTCTAAAAATATACGCGCTCATGTCACGGCATACCGGAATTTGATGACCCGGGACGCGGGACTCAGGTGGGACCCGCAATCGTTCATAAAAATTGTGAGACTGCTTGCTCTTCCCAATCCATTATAATCTCCGTGTATGACTGACAGACAATTTAAAGAGAAAGGCAAGACAATGTATCGAAATTAGCTTACACCTTCATAGTTTTGAGTATTAGTGACATAGTAACTATTAAACTCTATTAAATTTCCCTAGGACAATCGAAAGCTAAAGCACCATGTTAACTATACCTCCTTCTTTATTGGAAACAATGACTAGATACTAAATCTAACTACGACTACTTCTAATTATTTAATGCAGGAAACTGGGCGTGCGATGCACCGGCCCTTTGTTGCCTGCGGAACTAAATCTTGTACGGTCGGTGATTGAAACCGAAATTGCCAAATTTCCGGGCCAATGCACCTGTCCAGCAGAAAGACTGCCAGAGAACTGAAATACAAAACAAATCATAAAATCAATAAATAAAAAGAAGGGGACAGGGAGGAGGAGAAGATCGCAAAGCCTAACTTGCTTGTACGCTGTGCTAACAAGAATGAATGTGAACAGACAAAAACACACGATAGGTAGTTACCAAAATACCTAGACGACACCTCATTAGTATAATATCACCCAAAGAAAGCCCGATTGTCAGTCCATCCGTCGACAGCCAATATCCAATATCCAATATGACTTAACTTTTGACCCAGTGCATAAACAGAACGTGTACACAAACACGGCAATTCAATGCATGTACTGTATGATGGAACAAATGGAATGGACCCTAGAGCATGGAGCCAACTGGACCCTAGAAACCCGATGACCGCCAGCAAACGTCCTAGGCAATTTTAACTGTGCTTAAATTCTAATTTAACCAATATTTAAATTTCCCTAGGACAATCGAAAGCTAAAGCACCATGTTAACTATACCTCCTTCTTTATTGGAAACAATGACTAGATACTAAATCTAACTACGACTACTTCTAATTATTTAATGCAGGAAACTGGGCGTGCGATGCACCGGCCCTTTGTTGCCTGCGGAACTAAATCTTGTACGGTCGGTGATTGAAACCGAAATTGCCAAATTTCCGCCACAGAAAAACGAAGTTTTGACCCCACAATCACCTACCGTACAAGTAGAAGGAAAATTGTTGGAAGAAAATTAGACACACTATTAAAAACCTGAACTATACTAGATCTTCTCCCGGTCCCAAAAATTTAAAAAGCAGTAAAGAAGAAATAATGAGCCTTACAAAAACGAGGTAGGAAAAAAATTGCCCACATCAAACATCATAAATGCCTTAAGAAAAACAAACGAAGGCGTGGAGCGTCAACTCCTAAGGAAACTAAAAAGGTAAAGGCTGACACCCCCGAGGACTTAGTGTCCTCGTTCAGCCAAGCCATACTGTAATAATCGACCCATGAACTTTTAGTCCAAGGGCCGAGCCACCGCCGCTATTGCACATTAATAAATCGATTACAGGGACTATCTCGTCCAAGAATCGAGCCACCGCCACATGTTGTTTGAACTGCCACATGCAGTTTGAACCTTTAAAACTGCCACATGCAGATTGAACCAATAAAACTGCTACATGCAGTTTGAACCTTTGAAACTGCCACATGCAGGTTGAACCAATAAAACTGCCACATGCAGTTTGGACAATAGTTGTAACTTAAAACTGCCACATGCAGTTTGAACCTTTCAACTGCCACATGCAGTTAGAACCTGTAAACTGCCACATGCAGTTTAGACATTAGTTGTAACCTAAGACTGCCACATGCAGTTTGAACCTTTCAACTGCCACATGCAGTTTGAACCTGTAAACTGCCACATGCAGTTTAGACATTAGTTATAACGTAAGACTGCCACATGCAGTTTGAACCATTAAAACTGCCACATGCAGTTTGAACCTTTAAAACTGCCAAATGCAGTTTGGACATTAATTGTAACTTAAGACTGCCACATGCAGTTTGAACCTTTCAACTGCCACATGCAGTTTGAACCTGTAAACTGCCACATGCAGTTTAGACATTAGTTGTAACCTAAGACTGCCACATGCAGTTTGAACCTGTAAACTGCCACATGCAGTTTGAACCTGTAAACTGCCACATGCAGTTTAGACATTAGTTGTAACTTAAGACTGCCACATGCAGTTTGAACCCTACTGACTTTTGCCGTTCCAGCTTGGAGCTGCTACCTACAGTTGAAACCGTTAAAGCTGCCACATGCAGTTTGAACCTTACAGCCTTTTGCCGTTACACCTTAGAAGCTGCTACCTACAGTTGAAACCGTTAAAGCTGCCACATGCAGTTTGAACCCTACAGCCTCTTGCCGTTCCACCTTAGAGCTGCTACCTGCAGTTGAAACCGTTAAAGCTGCCACATGCAGTTTGAACCTTACTGCCTTTTGCCGTTCCGCCTTAGAGCTGCTACTTGTAGTTGAAACCGTTAAAGCTGCGACACCTTACCTTAACCTTTTGCCGTTCCACCTTAGCGCTGCTACCTGTAGTTGAAACTGTTAAAGCTGCCACATGCAGTTTGAACCTTACAGCCTTTGCCGTTCCACCTTAGAGCTGCTACTTACAGTTGAAACCGTTAAAGCTGCCACATGCAGTGTGAACCTTACTGCCTCTTGCCGTTCCACCTTAGAGCTGCGACCTGCAGTTGAAACCGTTAAAGCTGCCACATGCAGTGTGCACCTTACTGCGTTTTGCCGTTCCGCCTTAGCGCTGCTACCTGTAGTTGAAACCGTTAAAGCTGCCACATGCAGTTTGAACCTTACAGCCTTTTGCCGTTCCACCTTAGAGCTGCTACCTACAGTTGAAACCGTTAAAGCTGCCACATGCAGTTTGAACCTTACTGCCTCTTGCCGTTCCACCTTAGAGCTGCTACCTGCAGTTGAAACCGTTAAAGCTGCCCCATGCAGTTTGAACCTTACAGCCTTTTGCTGTTCCACCTTAGATCTACTACCTACAGTTAAAACCGTTGAAGCTGCCACATGCAGTTTGAACTTTACTGCCTCTTGCCGTACCACCGTAGAGCTGCTACCTGCAGTTGAAACCGTTAAAGCTGCCACATGCAGCTTGAACCTTACTGCCTCTTGCCGTTCCACCTTAGAGCTGCTACCTGCAGTTTGAACCGGTAAAGCTGCCACAAGCAGTTTGACCTTACAGCCTTTGCCGTTGAACCTTAAGACTGCCACGCACAGTTTGAACCGTTAAATTATCCACATGCTGTTTGAGCCTTACACCCTTGTGTCGTTCCACCGTAGGGCTGCCACCTGCAGATTGAACCGTTAACGCTGCCACCAACTGTGTGGACCTTACTGTCGTTTGCCGTTCCACCGTAGGGCTGCCACCTGCAGTTTGAACCTTACTCCCTTTCGCCGCATGCAGTTGAACTGTACAAACTACCATACGTGCAGAGTGAACTCCAAGAGAGCCATCTGCAGTTTGAACCTGACGATTTCCGCATACCGCATGAACTGTAAAACTGCAAAAAGCGCGAGTGTGAAACTTTGAAAATTGCCACCTGCCCCTTGCGCCTTAAAGTTACTACATGCCTTTTGAGCCTTAAATAAAAACAGCCGCATGCAGTTGAATTGTAGACATATTGTATAGCAGCTTGAGCTTCAGACCAATGTGAGTTAAGCCCCCAGGGATTTTGAAGCCATTACGTATTTATCGTCGATGAGCTTGGCCCTCATTTGCTTAGAGCCTCGGCCAAGAGCCAAGCAAGCGCTGGGAAAGTACATGCATGAGCTAGAAGTGGACTTGTAAAGTACCGAGCTGTGCAGGCTAGTTGAAACATCCAAGAAGCAACCTAGGCAATTTAGCTTTAATGTAAAGGAAATAAGTGAGTTATTCTATGGCTACTGTAACCACCCAACCGCAAGTAATTTTGCACGCTGTGACAAGGTATATGGCTACACAAAGACGAATTACACCGATCAGATTTGGTCAACAGCAACAACTATTGTAACAGACATACGTATTGATAGTGCCATACCAGATAATCCTTGACTAGATAACTGGGAAGCCTTAAGCACGAAGGTTGTATTCAAGGGATATCTTTGATGAAACAAGGTCAGAATAACCATGAAGCATAACTTCCAAACCTATGAATGAGACCCCCTTATACCAGATAGGCACGCGAAACAACCGAATCCCTTATTAAGACCGGCAGACAAATGGCTACTAGATGTTCACAACTGCAAAAAGACAGGATGTCTTGTGAGGCAAAGACAATTCACCCTATGACGTGCTATAGGCGGGAACTGGTATGCCAACAAAAATGCGAAATATTTTGTTTACATTCCCATTAGGCTTAAACCCCGTCTCGTGGGCTGACGAGACACCCAAGCACCCATGAAATAGCTATAACTGATTGAGGGCCAGAGTACAAGTCAAGGAATTATACCAGAGCAAGTGGACGTGATTAATAGAGAGCAATGCATTCTCTCTTTGATACTTTACCAAAACTTTAAATTTAATGCAGTTAACCTACTTATCGGGTGTGCCAACATTTTTGCTTTCCTTTGACCTTGTGGCCAGGGGCCGAAACCACGCTGGAAGCATGCCCTGTCACACCTTATCAAGATTTCGGCCAAGGCCAATGATCTCACTCTGCTGATTTCCGTATAACTGTTGTTACCACACTAATTTCGTGCAGCAGAAAGCAACACAGAAACAACTTTTCTAAGAAAACGTTCACTACTTCCGAACAATTACCCTTTAGTTGCCAAATGCCACCAAAGATTTTGCTAGTCTTTTGTCTCCTTCGCATGAGACGAATACCTGCAAATAATCGTGGCAGCGCCACCACGGGTGTCTCACCCTTTTTTATAACCTGCCGGGCTTGTGCCTACTCCTCTCCGGGCTTGGGGTCACCCCGTGACAAAGGTTGTTAGCGTGTTTGACAGCTTTTTCATTTCAAGGGTTGGCAACATTTTAACAAAATACCTGTTAGATACTAAAGTGCACAGATGTCGATTTTAGGACTAAACATAGAGTGAGACTTCTCAAAAAATCGCTACCCTTTGGCTATTGAAATGTTGTCAGCAGACAGGCAAAATTTCCAACGAATTGTTTTTAACACGGTTTTAAATATTCTATTGAACACGGCTCCAGATTTACTTCACTGCTGTTTAGCGCCACGCCGCAAAATTCGTAGATAAAATGCTTGCTCCTTGCCCCATTCTTCTTGAGAGCGACAACCGGCGACACAACCAGCGCACACCCCACGCATCCAACCGAGGTAAACTTAGACTCACGGCGCCAGCGAAATTCAAAATAAACGTTTACTAGAATAGAATAGGACTAGAGGCAATATGTTTTACTTTGTCACTGGTAGAATTATTGACGGAAAATTGAGAAAACTGCACGCAGAATACAAGAAACCCTTAACCCCCGATATATATAAACACTATTTCTTCTGAGACTTGCAAGGGTATGTGAACTTCTCCCGCCCAATAATTGCTGACTCGGGGTCTGGCTGCTTGAAGGGGAGAAACTGATGGGGACAAACCACAAACTACAAAGTTACGTTAGGTTATACGATATAAACGGTAGGTTGACTTTAAAATAAGAAAGACACACAACATGGAGCAATCTCACCGGGGGTTGAACTTTTGAGTTTGTGTTCCAGAGTCCTTGGAGCCACAGCCATTCACAACAGCCTTCCATGTCACCGATGATGCTTGGGTTGACTAAATTATGACCAATCATTGCTTATGACACAGGAAAGAAATAAGCGAATTCGAAGGAAACCAGGATAAACCAGAAGATCGCAAAAGCCTAACTTGCTTGTACGCTGTGCTAACAAGAATGAATGTGAACAGACAAAAACACACGATAGGTAGTTACCAAAATACCTAGACGACACCTCATTAGTATAATATCACCCAAAGAAAGCTCGATTGTCAGTCCATCCGTCGACAGCCAATATCCAATATCCAATATGACTTAACTTTTGACCCAGTGCATAAACAGAACGTGTACACAAACACGGCAATTCAATGCATGTACTGTATGATGGAACAAATGGAATGGACCCTAGAGCATGGAGCCAACTGGACCCTAGAAACCCGATGACCGCCAGCAAACGTCCTAGGCAATTTTAACTGTGCTTAAATTCTAATTTAACCAATATTAGATTTCTTGCCAAAATAAGTTAATAAATATAAATTCAAATTGATGCTGAAAATGATTTAAACACTGGTCGATTCCAACATCAAACATTGTGTTATTTTCTGGTCACGTGGAAGAACTATGCTGTAAAGAGATGAAGATAGGGAACAAAAACCCAAGAAAATTTGCTTGAGTATCACAAAAAATCATGAATAAGATCTCGTATTCTTACTTTTGTGTCCATAATTCTCATTCCATTTATGATTATTATTGATTAACAATGTTAACGACAAACGAAAACCAAAGCAACTGCAAAGAACAATACTTATAAAGTCCTGTCATTTGTTCATAGGCGGATATGACGTAACTCTTCTTCATATTACATGACCTGCGTCAAGAGCCGGTTGTGCAGTTGACCAATGGATACAAATGTCACCGCACCTTAATTTCCTCCTCAGGTTCTTACAATCCAGCAGTTCAAAATTCAAATGAACAATCCTTCAAAGCATACTTCGCAGTTAGAAACGTTTTGGAAAATGTTAATTTTGACGAAGGTATCACGTTGAAAATTTTCGATTCAGTTATTGTGAAAATTGGTGACAACTTTATATGAGACAGTTTAAGGCTTTGAAAAAGCTGAACGATCAAGATGTCGCCTAGTCGTGTAAAGTTTGTTTTCGAGTCTCTCTTTCGTGACAGTGAAACTCAACGTCTTAAAGCATGCAAAAGCATCCTAGGCGTTAATAGAAGCTGCTCGAACTTACCGGTGTTAGGAGAGCTTGGAAGATTGCCTATGGTAATTCATTGCCTTGAAAAACAATTCGTTTTCCGCCATCGCCTTTTACATATGACCGAGGACAATATTGTCACAAGAGCTTTCAATGAGAGTTGCCACCTGCAAGAAGAAGAAAATCTGAGCTGGGTTTACTCCTGTTGTCTATTGTTGGAAACATTTGGAATAGACTCTGATCCCAATGAGGTAAAAAGGATGAAGCTAAATTATTTTAAGTCTTTAGTCAGCCGGTCCCTTAGAAAAAGCTACGAGCGTTATAGGGCTAATGAAATTAAATTGGAGGTTGGCCGTTCGAAAAGAGAATGTAATAATTTTCAATGTGAGCCCATAGAAATAAATCAATAAGAAGATTCTTTGCGAAATTCAGTTGCAGCGACCATAGGCTTCGAATCGAAACCGGTCGGAGAGAAAATCTAGCTGTCGAGGGACAGAATGTCAAATGTTTAATGAGAACACCATTGAAGACGAAGTGCATTTTCTTATACTCTGCCCCAAATATAACTGTTTGCGGACTGAGCTTTATGGGAAAATTTGTCCTTAAGATATTGATTTTATAGGTGTTAAAAGTTTGAAATACTATAAAGGATTTGACCGTTAAAAAGCGCTTTAAGTGAAATTTTACACCCTCGGTCATTTTCCCAAGGTCAAATCTCTTATAAATTTTCCAACTTTTAATCACTATAGAATCAACATCGTAAGGGCTAGAAGTATAGAAATTTGCCACGAAACTAAAATAAATTGGAGTCGTAATTTTTCCATGACTAAATTTTAAATTTTTTGAAAACGAGGCCCTTTTTTGAAAAGGTGTATTCTATTTCCTTTGCTTTTTTTCTGTTAGTAAATAATACTAATAATAAAAACAACTCCAAAATAAGTATAACGACGCTCCATTGTGTAGCAAGTTATTATTTTGATTGATATTTTATATTTGTTGGTCAGCTCAAAAGTTGGTTTCCTTGAAGGATCAACATGCATGATAACGATAAAGTTTTAGCATATTAGAAAATAGCAACGCTGTAGCAATGTCCGAAGGACGCTGATGATGATGATAATAACGATGAAGATGATGATAATAACGTTGAAGACGACAATGATGATCACCGTCTTCAACATGATCATCGTCGTCTTCAACACGATCATCATCTTAAACAATGATGATCATGTTGAAGACGAAGACTGGTGATGGTGATGATGATGATGATGATGATGATGATCCATTATGATGATAATGCGAATGATGACATTGATAATCAAATGAACCTTTCCTGGAAGAATCCCAAAACTTTGAATCGAAAATAGAAATTCTGTAGTTACGTATATGTAATAGTAAATTTGAACTCATAGGTTAAACTATGTAACAAATAACTCCCTTCAGTGCACCGAAACCTGTAATCTTCGCTTCAAATGATGAATTTAATTCTAGAATCTCCAAAAGCTATCATAAGAATTCGCATACTATGCAGATGACTATATTCGATAATTAGAAGCACTTTGAAGAATTGATTGCCAACTTTGAACCATTTATTTTCAGATGATTCTCGAAGCCGCAAACTGTTTTGAAAAAATTTCTTCTGTCTAACTGGGCAACAATTTTTACTACGCCACAATCTCCTCTCTTCACACGAAAATATCTTACATGTAAGAGGACTTCTAGAAAGTAACAATCTGAGAATAACAACCTAATCAAAAATTGTATGAAAATATTTCAAAGTAAAAAAAAAATCAAGTTAGCTTTGGGCAACATTTTGCAATATTGTAGTCAAACCTTTTTTTGAAGCCCGAAAGAGCCGGCCTTTCTTGCGAGAAAATCTTGGTGTCAAACTTTTAGTTTCCTGCATCGTGGATCGAGCTCGCAACCCTCGCAACCCCACTAACGACAACACTTAACGGCGATTTCAAAATTTAATTCATATTATTTGTGGTTTATCTTTTGTTACGTTTTGGCACGAAAAAGCGTCTATATGCCTATATGCCTATATGCCTATATACCTACTTATATGCCTATTACAACGAACACCCTCTTAATATGTCCTCCGGACATAAAAACGAAGACCAGGACTGGGGACCAGGACACATACAAAGGACCTTAGGCCAAGATCACGAGCGGCAAGGAACCAAGACTGAGGAACTGGACTAAGAACTAACAACAAGAGCGAATAATGACGAAAAAACCTCTAGGGTACTAAAAGAAGCCGTTGAACTGGGAAAATGAGAAAAAACAAGGACTGACCACAAGGATCTCCAAGCAAGAGAATCAGCAACAAGGTCACAGAACGGGGGAGCTTAGGTCTAACTTCCTATTCTATGACAAGGCCCTAGACTTTGGGGCTTCTAAAATCAATATTGATGACGTACATTAGGTCTTGCTGTACCTACTTGATTGGTCATATCCTATGGTCATTCTGCCCAATGATGTCATGCCATTTAGCTTTTAGTACTCTCCGTTCTTCTGTCACTGAATAGAGAAACAATAGACTTGAGAAAAAAACAAGGCTGCCAAAATGAAATATGCTATCGGGTGAATAAGCAGAGTAAAAATCATCAGAAACACCATATTGCAGAAGGAAACATTGCAAGCTTGATCCAATAAAATGTACTCCTTGTTTTGCAATCATTTTGGAAATATTAATTGTTGGAGTCACTGGCAGTATTTTCACCAAGCAAATTCCAGAAATCAACAAAAGGCCTGAAAAATAAAGCAAAGAAGGAAAAGAAAAAATAAGCAAAAAGAAATAGAAAAGAAAAACGAAGATGAAGGGAGAAGAGTAACGAAAAGAAGAAGAAGAACAAGTAAAAGAAAAGATTTAATAGCAACAAAAAAGATAATAAGAAGATGAAGAAAAAGAAGAAGAAGAAGCAGCAGAGGAAGAAATGAAACTGAGAAAGACGAAGAAGAAAAAAGAAGAAAAAGAAGAAAAAGAAGAGTACAAAAAGAAAAAGAAAAAAAATTAAAGGAAACGAAAAGAAGAAGGGGAAGGAAGAAAAATGATGAAAAGAAGAAGAAAAAAGTAAAACATTTAAAAGAAACAAAAGAAAAAAAAGATAATAAGAAGATGAAGAAAAAGAATAAGAAGAAGCACCAGAAGTAGAAGATAAAGGAAGAAACACAAAGCAGAAGTAGAAAAGAAGAGAAGCAGAACAAGTCGAAGTAGAAAAGAAGGACAATCGAAAAACAAGAAGATGCTACCGCGAAAGAAGTAGAAGTGGAAAAAAGAATAGAAGAAGAACAAGAAAAAGACGAGAAAGACGACAAATAAGAAAATAAAGAAGTAGAAAAGATGAAAAATAGAAAAAGAAAAAAGACAAGAAGTAGAAAATAGAAAAAGAGAAGAAGACTAGAAGAACGCATCAGATTCAACGATAATTCTCTTAAGATAGACATAGGCATGTTGAAAGAACGACTCTGGTTAAATACAGCTATTTCGTTAAAATGATTAAAGATGTTTGTCGCTGTGCACAACGACGATGATAATGATTATGACGACAATGATGTTGGTTATAATGATGACCACAATGATGAGGACGCTGGTTGTGGTACTGATGGTAGGGTGGCTCTAGTGATTGTGGTGATAGTGGTAAGTGTGGTCGTTGTGCTGCTGGTAGGGGTGGTTGTTGTGGTGGTGGTAGGGTAGTTGTGATGATAATGGTAGGGTGGTTATGGCGCTGGTGGTAGGGGTGGTTGTTATGGTTGTGGTGGTGTTGGTAGGGTGGTTATGGTGCTGGGGATAGGGGTGGCTGTGGTAGGGTGGTTGTGGTACTGGTGTTTCGGGTGATTCTGGTGGTAGGTGTCGTTGTGGTGATGGTGGTAGGGTGGTTGTGATGCAAGTGGTAGGGGTGGGTGTAGTGGTGGTAGGGAGGTTGTGGTGCTGGTGGTAGGGGTGGTTGATTTCAAATTTGTTTTGAAATTGCCGCTCTTGCCCAGACTCTATGATCGACGATGAGAATGTTTGAAATGTCATTAAACAAAGCAATGTGGCAATTTGCCATCCTTTATAACGTAAACAACTATGAGTCATGCAAGCGCGCTATTATGATTCAGAAGAATAATTGTCACATGACCTCAGATTGACAAAGGCGTTTGTAGGCCACAATAGTCAAAAATCAGTCGCGAATGGCGCATCAAGAGCCAAGATAATGGCTCTAGTGGGATGCTTAGTATCGTTACAATTTTTCCATTGTTCAAGCGTTGGTTAGTGAGTTGGTTAGTGAGTTAGTTACCTAGTTTGCGAGTTAGCGAGTCAGAGCATAAAAATAGCAATGCTGTAGCAATGTCCGAAGGACGACGATGATGATGATAACAATGAAGATGATAATAATGATAAGACAAATAGATAGCCTTAGCAATGATGAAAACTCCTGCTAATTCACTGTCTGTTGGGACGGGCGGCACAGGAAAACTAAATCGCAGAAAAAGGAGGCATAGACTATGTTATCAATATCATCAATATTTAGGAAATCTTGTATTCCGGTAAAAATTATAGTTTCTCAACAAAGCAGCGCATGTGAAGCTTTTTAAAATTGCATACGGAGAAGAAGTTTCAAATTTAATTTCATTCTTTCATCATACCTGGACAAAAATGCACAGTATTAAAAAATTAATGCTGAAACGACACAGCATCTGCATTTAAAGGATTGCCAATACTAGGATTAGCCTCTATCATCGAAATATAAAATTAATATTATGAAAAATTAGTTAACTATTTTTTATTGAGTTCATACTTGATGTTGATGACAGTGGACATCTTTTGCTTTGTTAGAAGGACACAGTTATATGTTTGTAGCTTATAGTAGATAACGAAAACTTGCTGTGTTATGTCGAATATCCGCTCTTAAAAGCAACATCTTTCCCCTTCTTCTGGATTACCTTTGTTAAACTTTTGTCGATGGTATTTTGAGAATTTGTTTTCGCATTCAAAATAAAGCCCCGAGCAACCCTAGGGGTCCCCCATCCCAAGGTCCCACCCTAGAGGTCCCCATCCCAGGGTCCAACCTTAGGCTCCCTCGTCCCTGGGTTCCACCTTATGGGTCCCCCATCCCTGGGTCCCACCTTAGGGGTCCCATATCCCAGGGTCCAACCTTATGTAAAACGACTTACAAGGGCGTTTTACTTGTGAGTTCGTTCTTTGAGAGTTAAACCCAAAAATAAAGATAAATTCCAAAAGCAACAAAAACTTTCTTTATAAAAAAACTTCAGCTACAGATCAGTCTCAGATACACATAATACTTCGGCTCGGCTCGGCTAATTATATCGTCTACCGCAAATATTCAAAATCGGCAAAACGTCAAATGCAACTTATCGAAACGGCTGATCTCTTTAACATCATCTTCATGACTGACTCTAGAAGTCCTAAAAACAAACTCTTGTTGGCTATAGTTACCTATAGCAACAGCTAAACAACAAGTAAACATAATTAAAGATAAAACAATAAACAAAGGCAAGTATAGTTACAAAAGTGTTAATGAGTTCAAAGTACGCTCATGTTTCATAACACTTAGGCTCCCTCGTCCCTGGGTTCCACCTTATGGGTCCCCCATCCCTGGGTCCCACCTTAGGGGTCCCATATCCCAGGGTCCAACCTTAGGCTCCCTCGTCCCTGGGTTCCACCTTATGGGTCCCCCATCCCTGGGTCCAACCTTAGGGGTCCCATATCCCAGGGTCCAACCTTATGTAAAACGACTTACAAGGGCGTTTTACTTGTGAGTTCGTTCTTTGAGAGTTAAACCCAAAAATAAAGATAAATTCCAAAAGCAACAAAAACTTTCTTTATAAAAAAACTTCAGCTACAGATCAGTCTCAGATACGCATAATACTTCGGCTCGGCTCGGCTAATTATATCGTCTACAGCAAATATTCAAAATCGGCAAAACGTCAAATGCAACTTATCGAAACGGCTGATCTCTTTAACATCATCTTCACGACTGACTCTAGAAGTCCTAAAAACAAACTCTTGTTGGCTATAGTTACCTATAGCAACAGCTAAACAACAAGTAAACATAATTAAAGATAAAACAATAAACAAAGGTAAGTATAGTTACAAAAGTGTTAACGAGTTCAAAGTACGCTCATGTTTCATAACACTTAGGCTCCCTCGTCCCTGGGTTCCACCTTATGGGTCCCCCATCCCGGGGTCCCACCTTATGCAGCAAAGCATGCATCAATGTGAAGCTGTTGCATTCCATTCGAGGCTTGTTACTAGGACCTTCTCGCCAAACTCATCATTAACTTCATCAACTTCATCATCATCATCTTCATCATCATCATCATCATCATCACCATCATCATCATCATCGTAATCATCATTATCATCATTATCATCATCATCACTATCTCATAATCATCTCGTCATGTCAATCATCTTTGAGGCTGCTTTATCTAGTCGCACATGCGCATCCTCTGCGGCATTTATAGCGCACAAGCATGACAGCATTCTTCGTACATAGCGACAGGGTCCCTGTGTTTATGTTTGAAGAACGAAAACATGATGTACTGTAGGGGTATTCGGCAAACAGGATCGAATATACCTACCTATCTAGGAATCAGGAATGTTGTAACAAAAGATAAGAAATTCTATATTTTATTCGAACAATCTAAACAATCAGATGTTTATCGAATTGCAAATGCATTCAATTTAAACAATAAAATAAGGCGGATGTTTGGAATCTTTCAAATCTGGCAGAATTTTCACAACAACCCCATTAGAAAGCCATTATCCAGAATGCGCTAAAATCTGGACCAAGCAACAAAGCAATAAATATAGCATAGGCAGAAACACCGCGGCGCAAGACACAAAAGACAACTATGTTTTTTAGTTGATAATATTTCGCCCTGCTAAGCAAGGCTTCTTCAGAGTGTGATCGAATACAAAATTTTGGAAGCAATAAGTGGAATGAATGGGAATCAATGGACCGGAAGGGAACCCATGGAAAATTGTGAAACAAAGTGGGAATAACTTGGAATCGGAGAGAACAAAAACGAACGAAGTGGGAATTGGTGAGAATAAATGGGAATCAGAGGTTACAAGAGGGAAAAAGGAGAAAACCACTGGGGAAGATAAAATAATAGCTAAGAACAAGGGAAAGTACCGCAAACAAGTGCGGGAGAAAGCAGGAACAACACCTGAAAGAGCTATGACGACAAGAGCAATGATGAAACAAGTCGGAACAACGTAGGATTCTTCTACTCGATTTGTTGCAAGCTGCAAGCAAATAGGCAGATCTCAGGCTGATCTCAGGGTGATTTCAAACATGGCTACTGGGTACCTTTATTTTCTATCTATATATACATGCGTTCCACGAACACCCTCTTAATATGTCCTTCGGACATAAAAAGGAGCAAAAAAATTTCCTTCGTATTGCAGTAAGCTCAAAAATCGGAAGATTTGTTTAAAAACTTTTCTTCTGAAACATTCGAAAAAGATAGAAGATCGATATTTGCATGACAGTATAAAAGTTTAGATAAATGTTTTTGGGAAATTTTCATAAAATTAAAAACTTCCATAGTTTCAAATTAAAATTACTGGTGAGAAAAATGATTTGTTATAATACATTGACAGCTTCATCAAGATTAGAGTTGTAACAAATAACAAACATTATATTGAATAATATCGCATATATCCTACAGACTCCATAGAAAAAAATTACAAGCATTTTATATGAGACGCAAGTTCATATCAAACTGCGCTATGTTATGTTACTAAACTATGTTAAGTTCTTACGACATAGGCACAGAATAGGGATCAAGTTAGGGAAAACTCCTATTCTGTGACATAGGAGTAATCATAGACAATGGGCTTTAGCTTTGATAAGCATATCAGTGAAAAGTGGAACAAGGCAACATCAGTATTTGCTATGCTCAAAAGAACTTTCCACTTTATGGACGCCGAAATTTTCACCCCCCTTATACAAATCAATGGTAAGAACGCATCTTGAATATGCGAGCTTTGTTTGGGTTTCTTACAAAATGAAACAAATACAGCGAATTGAAGCCGTCCAACGAAGAGCAACAAAACAATTACCAGGAATGAAAATGCGTCATACCCAGTAAGACTGAAGAAGTTGAAGCTACCCACATTGAGTTACAGAAGAAAACAGGGAGATATGATTGAAATATATAAACTAATCAGTGGCAAATACAACATAGACCACAAAAGTATGTTAAAACTTTGGAACAACACAACTTCTAGAACTAGTGGACATGGTTTTGTAGTGTGGACCTGGGTTTGTTTAGTCCGACTTCAGAAACTGCTGGCAACTTCAAGTGTGGACATAAGCCTGGGGCTAACTGTGTTAGTTTACTTTTGACGTACGCGCAGATATCATTCACTTTAGGCGCCAAAAATTCTAACTTTCAGAAAGTGTTCTAAAATTTCTGACAAAATACTGCAATTACAACCGAATTTTTGTAAAAACTGCAGAATTTTACAACAGACCGCGGATCAACCTGGGCCCGCGAAGAAGTGCTAAATTTAATAAGTAATTGAAGTGACTTGCATTAATTTCGTTGCCATGAACACGGCTTTAGAGAGAAGAAGGAGTCTGATACTACTGAGAATCATGTTGCCCATGCCCATCTCATACAACTCACCATTCGTGTCAGCCATTTTAGATTGTGTGTAAATGCTTTTTCCGCATGAGTAACATCGCTTAACGCCATCTTAACCCAGGTTCGCACCAGGTTTATGTCCACACTGCAAACTTTGCAAATCAAGTGTGTAGAAAACGGGGTTCGCCCTTAACTTAAAATTCCGGATTATTGTGTAAGAAACCAGAAAACAGATCTTGTCTCTAGAATTTTTCTTTCCTTTCCATGTAAGCTACATTAAAATCACATCTGGGACAAATGTGACAAAAGGAGCGGCATTAGGACAACTTTAACAAAATTGCCTGGTGCAAGTCTTGAAAAGGTTTGGTAACTGTTGGGATTTTTAAATATAAACGCTCTCTTATGAAAGAAAATAAAAGTTTGAGTTAATTAATCATATGGTAACGAGGAACAACGCAGAGGCGTAACAGAAGACATACAAAATGAAAATGAATAATATTTAACTTATACCAATATTTCGGATTGGTATACATGGCATACATATTATTCATTTTCATTTCGCGTGTCATCTCTTACGCCTCTGCCTTGTTCCTTACTACCATATATTTATTATTTTCAACGCAAGTGTGAATAGTCACACAGGCAATAGATAATCAAGTGGTTTTATTCGCCTCATGTTTATTTATCATGTAAAATTTAAAAACCTAAAGCACAACAGAGCACTTAAATCTTTCAAAAAGAAATTGCTGATGAAAATTTTGAAAGCATAGAATATAACTTTGAATTGCGTAATAAAAACTTAACGTTAATCAATCAAAGCTCCCCAGCCCATTGCGTAAGCTGCATCCAACTTGGATTCTTCATCCATTTGGTACATCCATTCTCCAAGTAAGCAAACTTACTTCTGACATCCTTCTAACGATTTTACACGCTTTGTTGGAGGCTCACGATCACATCGTTCTGCTTTCTTTGGTGAGAAAAATTGCTCATTCAAAGTTTTGATTCGAATGTTTCTTTTACTTTGCATATCAAGTTGTTTTTGTAATTTAAATGCCATATGAAAATCATCCTCTTCCTGTTTGGATCGATGTGATGCTCTGCTGTTGCCTCCAAAAGGGAGACTCTCTAAAGGATCTAATAAAGAGTAAAGTATGCAAGGTTAAAGGATCACGCAAGCAATACAGAGCAACCAAATTTGCAGATTATTTTCTCCGCTTGACACCGATTATTTATCAAAACAAATCTAGTATAACTCGAATTGTTTTTGAAATAAATGCTTCCAAACTCTAGTCCCATCTTTAAGTTTAGTTCAAGGAGAATAAAACATGCCATTTTAATTAGCTTTTCCCTCAATAAGAAATTATTGCATACCGGCTGAAGTCTTTTAGCCTATTTTGTCTCGAATAATTACTTATCTTTTATTGCCTCTATTATGTTGAATATACATACTATTTTTCCTGTAATTTATCAGTTTTTGCAGCTGTAAGCTCAATCATTGATCTTATACCTCTGTCTAGCAATGTAAATGCTAATGATGAGTTTCGAACATTGATAAATTGATAGAAGAACGTTGCTTTCAAGAATCGTCGTTTTTCTTGTGAAATAAATGATGAGTTCTGATAAACAGAGGAAACAAGGCTTGTAAACTAAAGCAAAGTCACTCTTTTCCTGAATTTCTAACTTGAAAAATTAAATCTACAGACAGTTAGTAAATTAAATGCTTATCAGAACCTTAGATGCAACAGTACGAAATTAAGAACAAGGTCGAAATATCATCTCGTTTCTCAACCATAATAAAGACCGATTAGCAGAATAGTAATACAAAAAACGAATCATTCAAAAAACATCTAAAACAAGCTTACCTCTTTGAGATTTTGACAACCATTTCGACATGCAGCTTTTTGATTTTTCATCTACAGGACTGCTTTTAATATTATTAAGAGAACTACTTCTCAGAGTCATTTCTTTTGGCAATTTTAAAACATTAAGGGCTTGTTCAAGTTTTGAATGGGGTGAAAAACATTTGCCTCCAACCTGAAATGAGGGCAAACAAGTCATACCATTACATGATCTCGTCCTATTACTCTAATGACAGTACATTTGCCACAAATAAATGACACTTGACCCAAACACAAAGTCTGGCAAAGAAGAAACAAATGTCTTCTGGCCAAACAGGAACATTGGAAAATTGAGATGTTGTTGTTGTATGAATGAGAAATTCACCCAATATTCAAGGCACAAAAATATTACCCGGATAAGAGCGATTTGCAAAATTTAAGTCAAATGGCCTTTGGTACCACTCATTTGTCATCCGTTGTATATTTCAAGTTACCAAAGCACTCAGACCATCAAGCCTTTGATTTTTAAATTGCGATAAACAGTAGAAACATTTTCGGTAATTTATGAATTTTCGTGCCGGTGTGATGCCAGGTACATAGGCAACACTTCCCAGAGACTAGGAGACAGGGTAAAACAGCATGTTTCTATCAACATTCGTAACCACAACTTTCGCAAAGGGAGCAACCAACCCGCAACTCTAGGCAACAACCAACCCTTAAACATCATTCTGCCATAGGACAACATTTATTAGATCATCCAGAGTGTGCGGAAACTTACAAGGAGGATTGTTTTAGGGCTAGATCCTCGCTTTATTACAGCGTTTGGGAATCTGTCCACATCAAAACCAAAAAGCCGGTTCTGTGTAGACAGAAAGAGTTAATTTTCTCACTTGGACTCTTCATTTAATTTTCATTGTTCTTCCCGCCTTAAGCTGGTTGGTGTTTAAAACACAATGCCAATTCAGCTTTTCTTTCTGATAAGTGCATTTCGAGCCGCATCTGGGTATAAATTCCGCCTTAGTTCATTGCTTCGGTCTGTTTCTGACGTTGATACTCTTGGGGGTGTCAGACGAAAAAAGCTTTTAAGTATGCCGCAAAATGTTTCCGCTGTTTATCGCAATTTTAAAATTGAGATGTTATTGTTGTCTGAATAAGAAATTCACCAAATATTCAAGGCCAAAAAATATTACTCGGATAAGGGCGTTTTGCAAAATTAAAGTCAAATGAGCTTTGGTACCACGCATTTGTCATCTGTTGTATATTTCAAGATACCAAAGAACTCAAACAATCAAGCCTACTAATGCTATCAGAATTACCAAGAGCATATTACACAGTTGAAAAAAAGTCTTAAAGAAAAGAAAATGTTTGAGACAAAAGTAATGGATGAAGATGGACGAAGTGATCTAAACATCACAAATTTTCACCTTGTTAAGTTCTTCTTTCTGTAGTTCTTCGGCGAATTTTTCATCCCTTTCAATATCTTTTTGGTACGCTTCCTCTTCTTGTAACATTGCTTTAATAACTTCTTCGCTTGCTTGGTTTTCCTTTGCGATTTCTTCCTCAACCTTTGGAAAACGTGAAAAGAGCAAATAATTACCTAAACGAATACCATTATTAATTTTCTAAGCAATGCATAAATTGATTTGTCTTAACCCTGTCTACAGTGGTGCATTTTTCAACAATTTTGTACTGGGGGGGGGCGTTCTTCATCCCAAAGATATCTCAGAAACTGTGTAAGCCATGACAACCGAATTTTTTACGAAGGTGATGGCCATTCTCTTGCTAATGGACATTCTGTATATAGCTTCAGAATTTAATTAGCCACGTGATATATTGCCAGGCAACGAGTTTTTGGTGATTTGTGACAAAGTGAATTTTTGTAAAAAAACGCTGTTTTATTGAGGAATATCTCTTCAAAGCGGCTTAGAATGTTTATATGAAGGAAAAGTTTTATTCAAGGAAACATTTGTCAATTTTGGACATCAAAAGGAATTAAAAAAAATTAATTTTTCCATTGTAATGTTAAATACTGTCTGCTGGCTTGGACATGGACGTTCAATAGCAAACACTTGAATACAAAAATTAACAAAATACAAGAAGGGCCTTAAGAATTGCATATAAGGAATTTGTTTCTAGTTTTGAGACTCTGTTAGAAAGCGATAATTCAATGAATATCCATGCTAAGAATTTATAAAGTCTAATGACTGACAAGCAAACTTTGGCTCAGAGACTATTAGATACAGAGGACACGATAAATTTCAAATCACCTTTTATGACAAGCTATGACTTTCTACCATTTGAACACATATATTTTTATGTATTTATTATGTTAGCATATTATATTTTAGCAAAAACTTCGTCAGTTTTAACCTCAATAACACTGTTTTCAAAGCTACATTTGATTCTTAAGTGGGGGGATGTCTCCCCAAAGAACAGAGAGGGTTTATAATATTACCTTTTCTAGCTCAGTTTCATACTCCTTTCTCAGCTCACCTTCTTTGGCCACAATAGGAATAAACGATGAAGCTATGAAAAAAATGAATTCCTTCAATGTTAGATCAATGAGACCTTTCAAAGAAAAATAAAACAGAGAAAATACTTTAGAGCTTGGGTGTTCTTGTAAGCAGTAAATTGTGATTTAAAGCTTTTTCATAGTGAAGAAATTTGTCAAGATAAAAACAACCAAGTCCCGCTATCTCGAACTGGCGCGGGAAATGAAAATTTGTTCGACATAGCGGGACTTCGAGATATCCGACTCCGAATTTTTTTATCAAAAGGGCTCATCTGTGTGTAAAAGAAGAATATAAACCAAGGAAAAGAGCTCATTTGTCTCAAAAGCTGTATTAATCATGAAATTGAACTAAAATAGTCCATTTTATGAAACCAGCTTCATATTTTAGAATGCTTCTTCATCTAATAGCGACGATAGTTAAATATTTTGACATCTCATTTCCTCGCCTTTCTGTAAAAACAAACAATTGCATCAAAAGCTTTTCTAACGTAGCAAATAGATGGGCCCTTTTCACCAATTTCCTTAGCAATTTCTTCGGCTAACTCGTTAGCCTGTTCGCTATCTTCAATTTTTCATGCAAGAACTCTCCAAGGATATCGTCACCAGATGGAACAGAATCAGTGGTTTCGTCAGCAACCATGCTCCATGCAGACACAAGCATGTCCGTTGAATGGAGAATGGATATTTTCAGTATACCTTCCTTTAATTCCAAACTTGTAAGGTACTTCTGAACTACTAGATGACGGTATTTTGCTTTCAGACTGCGGACAACCCCTTGGTCCATTGGCTGTGTGTGGGATGTTGGATTTGAGGCAAGAAAACCAAATTAATGGCATTCTGGTCATCAATTAGCGGATGTGCAGGGCAGTATTCTACAATAAGAACAACTTTCCTTTGCTCTGCTTCAAACTTCCAGAGAATTTCCCTCACTTAATCTTCAAATAGCATTGCATCCATCCAACTTTTCTTCTGTCCTCTGTAGCGTCATGGCAGTTTTCTTATTCCTGCAAAGCACCTTGGTTTTGCTGGTTGTCTGCATGCCTCATTTTCTTTGGCTGCAAATTACTTCCTTGGTTGACTGCTTTTTTAATCTTTTCTTTTATTTTTTACCCATGTTGACAATGTGTTTTTGGTACACCATAGTTTTCAGTAACTGATTTATTTGATGGTCCTATTTCAAGATCAAGAAGCACATCATATTTGACAATTAGAGACTTGTTTTTAGCGCCCGTTTAGTAGCCATTTTCACGGTGACTGAAATTTTTTTTTGATTTTAACAGTAGGCAGAACAAAAACACAAATCATTAACCAAATTCTTTCACGAAAACAAGCCGGAATCAAATTTCTTCAAAAGTTTGAGTTAACAGCAACTTCAAAGATGGCAAACGACAATGGTTTTGTTTCTATTGATGGTTTCAAAGTAGAAGTAACAGAAGAAATACCCATTATATACACAGCTGAATTGGAAGTGAATTCTTTTATCCGAGGGCACCACGTTTATCATTCTATCTGGCAGCCAAAGATTGGAGAGGAATTGAAAGTCATGATGGAGCCAAACAACGACCAATATGCA
Organism: Chrysaora quinquecirrha; assembly: GCA_014526335.1. NCBI lineage: Eukaryota > Metazoa > Cnidaria > Scyphozoa > Semaeostomeae > Pelagiidae > Chrysaora > Chrysaora quinquecirrha. The sequence goes on from JACTAT010000032.1 coordinate 205,309, forward strand.
GTCTGTGTACAGACACCATTGTAGGTCATCTACCAAAAGGAAAGACAGGCAGATTTCCAAAGATAATCTTCTTTCTTTACAGGGCAGACAAATTTAGTACCTGAGTGGCTGTGGTGAATGGCAAGCATGTAAACTTTGGAGACGACAAAGGATTGCAAGTCCTTTGCAAATTACACGTTTTTTTATAAGAACAAAGTATATAAGAACATAAGGCTTCAGAGGCTGAAAAGTTAAGAACATGCTAAGAACATTGCAAGGCTTTATGAAGCTAGAAACAAATGAAAATTTACTTTCTTAAGTACGCTGTCCTGTTCTCAACTCTAGAGAACAGGTGAACTATCAATCATTGTGACTATATGTGAAATTTTTACATGCGCGTCCCTTTTCGTAGCAATATCACCTAATTTGAAAACAACAGCTTTTTAAAGAGCAAGAAAACTAAGAATATGTTAAGAACATTTTGAGCCTTCAAATCGGAAAAATTAAGAACATTGCATGGCTTTCTTCAATTTCAGTGTTCTTATAAAAAAAAAACGTGTAATAACTGTCGGACAACCTAAGTTCACTTTAATTTAAAAAAATGAATTATCATTGTTAAAATAATTAACAACTGAAAATTGTTTGTGACTATTTGTTCTAGATAACCGGTTTTTTTCTTTCACGGGAAAAACATTTCGTTTGAGATAGCGAATAGTTCAAGATAACCGAGTTTGAAATAACATGTTTTATCTCCATAAAGCCATATAGGAAAACAAGAGGAAATGGGAATCTGTTCAAAATGGCGAGTTGAGATAACCGAGTTCAAGATAGCAAGGTTTTTTGTTGACTTTCAACAATTCCAACTGAAAAATAACTTCAGATATTTCGCTGAAGTGCACTTTTCAAATTTTTATGGACACTTTCTTTGTTTTTGGTCAGGTGAGAATTTTTCAAAGCTCAAATTTCACATCAATCTGGTGCGCAGCGGCCAAAATCCAGACTGGAGAAACAAACCAAGACCATTGAATAAGGTTGCAATCTCCAAATATAATTCTTTGAAAGGAATAAGGTAATGAGATATTATCAATGAGAACAAAAATTCATATCTTTACTTTTCTAAATGTACGATTACTCATGCTTATGGTTTCTCCCATCTTTAGATACCCAAGGCCTTGGTATTACCCCTTAATTAGGTATTACCCCTTAATCTAGGTATTACCCTCAACAGGAAGCTCATATATTGTTATAATCAGAAAATCAGTTTTTGTTATTTAATTTTGCAATTTGTTTGCAGTAGACAGGGTTGGGGGATATATGGCGGGTCTTGCTTCATTGTCACAAGTGCGGGTGCCTTCCCCTAGCTTTCCTGGAAAGCCCCCTGGGGGTATGAAAGATTACTTCCCCTTAAAAGGAAGCTCATACATTGTTCTAATCAGTAAATTAGTTTCCATTTTAAAATTTTGCAATTCTTGTAGCAAACAGGGGATAATGGCGGGTTTTGCTTGATTGTCACCACTGCGAGTGCCTTCTCCTCATTTTCATGGAAAACCCCCTGGGGGTATGACAGATAACTACCCTTTAAAAGGAAGCTCATACATTGTTCTAATCAGTAAATTAGCTTTCATTTTAAAATTTTTCAATTGTTTGTATTAAACAGGGGATATTTGATTCATTTTTATCAATGTGGGTGCCTTATACTGATTTTCCTGGAAAACCGCTTGGGGGCCAGACTGCATTCCTTTTTTGTGCAGAGAACTGCCCCGATGAGAACAATAGGAAAACAATAGGTTCTATTATTTTGAACGAAATTGCGCAGGGAATATGTTCTCTGCCCACAACAAAAAATCCAGTCTGGCCTGGGGATAGGACAGATAACTATACTCCTTGTAAAATGAAGTTCATACATTGTTCTGCTCGGCAAATTAGTTTCTGTTGTTATTGTTCTGTTTGCATATATTTTAATTAATACTCGCGTTTTTATCGAATCTGAATCTTGTTCTGGGGAAATGTGTATGGAGTTAGATAACGGACAAAAGTCCATGTTGTCAATCAGGTTCGATAAACACGATTAGATTCGATAGACTTGATTAGATTCAATCATTCACTCCATAATCAGGTTCATTAAAGTTGGTTAGATTCAATGTAAACGATCAGATTCATTCGATAAATATTCTTGTCTATCAGATTTGTTGTCTTCGAACCTGATTGAAATGATTGAAATGATTGAATCTGATTGAAAGTATCAAATCTAATTCATCTTTCGACTTTTGAACACCATCTAATGTGTAATCCTCTAATTGTGAAAAATAGCGGAATCATCCCGCTATTTTCCACAATTTTGAAGTTTTGTACAACTCAAAGACTAATCCTCTAATTGTATGGCGAGCCATCAGTGGTTTGCTTGTTTAGCCTTTATGGTCACCCAGTCTGCAGAGTTGGGCAAGTGCACACCCGAGATAATTTTCTCATTCAGTAGTGCAGACTTAAAAAAGGGGCGTGGTCATCAAAAAAATTCGAAAAGGGCGTGGCACCAGAATTTTTGTATTTTTATTATAATCTATAACTATAACGAAACTGAACTTTGAGCCAAACAATTTCACATAAAAATAAAACAGAACAATATCTCAACGATTTCATGATAAAAGTCATTCTGAAAAGTCCATCAAAATATGGGGCATCTTGTTGCTTCTGAGCTGATTCTGTCCACAACTTTGCTTGTCTTAAACCTTTGAAAAGCTCTCTCTGCTCTTATTCTTTCGTCAATACGGACAGGTAGTCGATGCTTGCGAAGCCCAGATTCCTCATCACCATCTGTATATAGTTTGGCAATAGCCTCAATTGTCTATGGGTTTTGAATTGGGTGTGGAATACATCAATCCACAATTGATCTTTGTATAAGGACTTGGTTTGATTGTCCACCAGCTTTTTTGTGTTGTCCCACAACACTATAAAACCCTCTACAACAGCCTCACATCCTGAACCTGCTAGAGCAATATCAAGACACACAGACATCTCCCGACCCATTGATTTAATGACTTCTTCATTCTGATAAAATAACGATATAATAAATTCTTCATCAAGACGAGCAGTGAGCTCTGTTCCATCGTTGAATCTAAAAAAAAAACCATTCATCAAGAGCATGACGCTGTTGAATTTCTAATGACACGAGCTGTTTCTCGGAAAATTCGGGGATCTTGAGTTTGCTTCCAGTGAAAATTTTGCTGAAGCTATTTCCAAGGTTCTGCCACATTATCCTCATTAAAGTTGACTTAAAATTGCGATAAACAATCTGATGACTGTTCTCTGTAAACATGAGCATCTCTTCGGAAGAGACATTCTTCACATGAGGCAATTGACAGACATATTTGAAGTATTCTGCAAAATCTTTTTCACCTGTTGTTTCCCAGGACACACACTCTTCCTGGCCAATAACCAACTTCCCATCATGGTAAGAGAAGGAGCAAAGAGCTTTCAGCTGCGATTCAAGGTCAAAACAGCTGGCCAGCTTCTTGATATTTTCTGGAATAACATCACGAAACTTTCTCTGCAATCTAGTTTTCAACTCATGACATAGTAAAATTAAATCCCCCAAGCAATCTTTGGGTGTTCTTGCTTCCCAGTCAAAAACAGTTTGTCTTCTTCTTTGCCCACGTTTGTCTACTTGCTCTGGATTGTTTCGCTGCTCCACGACTAGCCAACCCTCTAACACCTCAATTCCCTGGAAGCGGCAGTCATTAATATTGACGTGTGTCAAGTCCTCCCAATGCATTGAAAGAGTTGGAAGGATTTGCTGGCAGTGCTTCACTGTCTTCACATTCTTTAGCTTCTCTAAATCGTTCTTCATATCATCGAGAACGGCAATCACTTTGGGGAACCAGGTCACGATCTTCCAAAGGGGTACATTCAGTCCCTGGCATTTTATCATCAATGTGACAGCAGGCTTCATTATATCAAGTGTACCACAAAGATCTATTGCATAGTCCTGTCCTCGAATCTGGTACTTGACCTCTTCACAGTCATCCTCTGAATTTTCCCTCATGGCAACGAAGGCAGTATTGAGGGCAGGATAACTTCTATAAATTTTATCCCACTGCTCATATGCCGAGCTCGAAAATCTTGTTGTGGCATATGTCACTGTCTCCAAAGATTTAAGTCCAAGACTTTTGGCCAATCCAATATATTCAACATGGCCAAGACCTCTCGCATACATCGTATGGAATCGATTTGATCGTTTAATCAAAGTCTTTAAAAACTTTGAGCTGTCTGAATTCTCCCTAACATCCACAAGCACAAGATCCATCCAGTGTGACACATCCCAAGGTAGAAAGAAGAAGTGGTCGATCTCCTGGTCGCATCCTACCAAACGCAAAAACTGCTGCTGGAATGTTCTTGCTTGGTATTCTCCATCAGCATGCACTCCTGTAAAGAGAATTCTATCACATATAACGTCGTTTTTAGCACACTGATAGTTTTCCTTTGACAGGCATTATTACCATAATAGCTTGGTTGGTATTCCGATGTGGAGTTTATTCATCAACCGCAACTGAGAAGTGTGGTGGCATCCCTGTGCTTTTCAACGGTGTGCGTAGGTATGCAGATGTCTGTCCTAGTGCATACGTGTATGCAGCTTTGATAATGTCCGGGAACTGATTACTGAAAAAGATTAAAAACAATTTTTTTAAGAGGTCGTACAAAATTGGTTTCGTTTTCAATCATAAAAACTATCTATAGTCTTACCGGCCATGGCCAATTTCTCCAACATCCGCATGACAAAAAGATAGGAGAGATATCACAGACTCATAGTGAGTAGCTGCAGCCTTCATCTTGCAAACTTCAATCCCAGCGCTGACCAAGTTGATGTTCACAGTAGTACTTCTAGCTGGGAGTTTCTTTTTGCATAACATATGCTGCAGAGCTTTCATATGGAACTGCCTTCCACTACGAGTAGAATTGCAACTCATATGGTCACAGATAGAGTCTTTGAAGCTGTACCATGCCTGGTTTGAGCCCTGGTTTAGTAGTTCTGTCTTCTTCTCATCATACACGAGTCCCTGTCCCCAGGAACGGTTTGCAACGGTACTGTAATAAAAGATTAATAATTATTATTCGCTTTAGAAGGTATTATATTGTAAATCCTTAATTTGTATCGAATCATAATATGATGAAATAAAATTATTTGCCATGAAACGTACCTCTTCATGAAGGGATTGTCTTTAATATATTCATTGCATGGTATGCATATTATTTTACATCCATCTTTCAGGGCGTTTACTTTTACATTTGGAGACACACTCAACTCCAGAAGACTTTTCGCATTTTATATGTCTTTTGTTTAACGGAGCCTTGGCTGTTATTGCGAGAATCATCCGTTTTGGTTTTGCCAATGCTGAGTTCATCTAGCTTTACCAATACTTTTTGTAAATCATGACGAAGATCCATAAGTGTACATTCTGTGGTCTCATCTACTGGGTCTTGTTCGATGAAATTCGACAAAACTGATTGAACTGTAGTGGATTTCGATGCACCCATAGCCGATAAGGTATCCAGTTCGTCATGTTTTTGTCTGAAGACCATTTGCTCTTTATGTTCAGGCAAATTTGAGGTTGTTTGCTCTTTTGAAACACAGGATGGTTCTGCATCATTGTCTGGAATTTCTAATGGACTGAGAGGAGCAATTGGTGGGGGAACTTCATCATCAGTGAGTTGATCCTCTTCTTGTGAAGACCTGTCTGTTTCTGTTTGATTGACTGGCACTGGCTTGGATTTTTCGCGAAGAAATACTTGTGCCTTTTGGCTATTTTCTGGTACAATCATCGTGGCCACAGTAGCCTGAGAATTACCCGCATAATCTTTGCGCATCTGGTTCCAGTGCCGTTCTTTGTAAGAAATTGCTCCCCTAGCCAAACGTGTTCCACAAACGAGACATATATGCAGATTGCCTTTTTGCTCTGTCCTTCATTAACGTCCACTGAATCTTTAATTTTATATCCAATTATGTCCTTCCGTTGCCTTTTCTGAGAAATAAAAACGTAGTCGATTATAGCTAGGTTGTTTTGACCTTTTCAGGGACGATCAGGGAAGATCATTGTTATCGGAAAGTTTGCTAAGATTGAGGCCTATTGGCTCCAAATAATGGGGGTTAGATATTTCCAAATCCAGGTATTTAACTTTTTATCGTTCGAGAGGAAGACCTGTTATGAGTGATTTCTTATAAAAAAACACGTATACAGTATTCATTGAGAAAAGGCTGTCTAATGAAAAAACAATTAACCTTACCTCAGCCATCCCACTTCACTTCATCTTTAGTAGAGTAATACGAAAATTCTTCTTGAAAATAGCTATGTTATAATCTCGCAACAAAACGAACATTCTTTGTTACCTTAAATTTCCCTAATTTTTCTTTCTTTCTACATATATTTGATTCTGATTCTGAAATTTATTCCTTGAACTCGACAATCCACAGGAAAATGAAAGACTATAAAATAGCAAGGACTTTTTCATTCACAGCTTGTTGCTGGCACATATTAATTTGAATTGGAATGCTCTTCACTAAATAAGATAACACATCATTCCATTATGACAACTTTTTTTCTTAGCAAGCAAAGAATCAGGAAATGAAACCGAGAAACAGAGAGTTGAGACAATAGCCTTTTCATTTTCAATTAAATTTCATTCATTTCCACGAACAATGGTTTTTGCAATTTGACAGAGAAAGCAAATTTTTATGAATGAATGGAATCCTGAGAAGAAAAACTCGACGCAGGTCATGTTTAACACTCACGCGACATGAACAAATGATGTGCGCATCAAAGCAAATGCAGAGGAGAGCCAATCGACAGTGTGCAATGAAGGTGCATACTGGGCAACAGAAGGCGCACCGACTTGCACTGCAAAGTGAGAGTCTGCAGAACAAGTTTTTCGAGCACAACAAAACCGAACCCGACTTTCATTAAATATTAGGTTGAAAAACACAAACGAAGGTGAGAAACTGGGTGCACACTTGAAGTGCACAAAATTTCAAGTGCACACTTGCACACTTGAAATTTTGGCCGTGCACACTCGAGATCTCATTGAAAAAGGCCATACTCTGCAGACTGGATGGTCACCAAAATATACACGCTCAATTTGAAAAACTGTATCTGATTTCACAAACCAGAGCTCTCTTCCTTGTGAATGAAAAATAGAGAAAGTCAGCTTTAGATGCACATTTAAATCTGATTTAATTTGAAATTTAAATGAAATGTAGTTATGCATATTTCTATCAACAAAACCAACTTGTTTTTTCAAGGTTTCTTAACATATTTCGTAAGATTGAAATTATGTAGTTTTCCAGATTTAAATGTGTGTCTAAAGCTGGCTTTCTCTATTTTTCATTCACAAGGAAGAGAACCCTGGTTTCGTGAAATAAGATACAGTTTTTCAAATTGAGCCTGTATATTGTGGTGACCATAAAGGCTAAACAAGCAAACCACTGATGGCTTGCCATGCAATTAGAGGATTAGTCTTTGAGTTGTACAAAACTTCAAAATTGTGAAAAATAGTGGAATGATAGTGGAATGGTTGGAAGACAACGAATCTGATAGATATGCAACCTGATTGTAATGGAGCTGATTGAAAGTATCTAATCTAATTCATCTTTCGACTTTTGTCCACCATCTAATGTGTAATCCTCTAATTGTGAAAAATAGCGTAATCATTCTACTATTTTTCACAATTTTGACAAGGATATTTATCGAACGAATCTAATCGTTTACAATGAATCTAACCAACTTTAATGAACCTGATTATGGAGTGAATGATTGAATCTAATCAAGTCTATCGAATCTAATCGTGTTTATCGAACCTGATTGACAACATCGACTTTTGTCCTCTATCTAAATCCATAAATGTGAATCTTGTTCAGTTCAGGGAAAATAAAGTTGACAGGTTTGATCTTTATTTCAGGCTTTCATTTCAGAAAACAAACTTACACGTGTAATCATCATCATCGTCGTCTTCTCCGCTCAATCTCTTCTTACATCGCTCTGGAAATAATTTCTGTATGTATTTCCAGCGTTTTTGGTCAACAAGACTACCTTCTCGAGACTTTTTCCTTGCCCAACTTGATATTCGCATCCTGCACATTGGACAACACAAACTGGTAGAGTTTACGTGTTCTCTGAAACAAGGCATGCACAGTTCATGTCTACATGGAAGAACAACAGGCTCAATCAATAGTTGTAAACATATTACACATATGAAATCTTCAGCATTAGGCCTATCTAAGATCCCTTTGCTGGTGGGTTCTTCATGACCATCCTCTTCATTTTCCGCCATTTTATGAAAGCTTTTGGCGCCAGTGCTGTGCCAGGGAAACAGCGGAGGGAGACCCGGACAGTCAACTGTCCAGATGATCCGGTCAAATGACATCATCGTACTTACTAAAACGCGGAACTACCCAGAACGACCCAAACCCACCAAAAACCAGCCAAAACGACCCAAAACGACCCATAATCATGTCAAAACTACCCAAAAAGTATAACTTACTTTTAAGTCATTGGTTTTGGGGATTTTAGGGTAGAAAATCCCACAAATTCAACATATCCTTTGAAACAACATCATTGTTTCTTTTAAATTCTTCTTTTGCCTTGGGACTTTTGTTGTAATAAAGAAGTCAGAAAGGCCGCTTTGTTCACAAAAGCATTATTGTGTCTAAGCATGAACTTGCTTAAGATAAAACGCAACCACACGTTTCGTCAATAAATAACCAATGTTGATCTCAGTACTGAGTTTCTTATAAATGAGTTTCTGCAAAAAAAGAGTGTCCTATCGCAAGAATCACAAATTATTGCACGATCGTGTTAGAAGTCACGAGTAGTGATCTTTAATTCCCGTTAGAGCGATTCACAAAAGATTCGTCCGCCGTTCCGAAAATCAATAGCAAACAAAGCGCATTGTTCACGTTTTTCGCCCCAAGAGGAAAGACAAACTTACAACGGAGGGATGACGTTTTGAAGAAAATTGGGGATTTTGAGGGGCTTTCTGCCCCTAATAAGGGAAAATGACATTTTTTGGTTAGTTTTGGGTCTTTTTTGGTCGTTTTGATCAAATTATGGGTCGTTTTGGCTAGTTCCGCGTTTTAGTAAGCACGATGACATCATTGGTCATGGTCACCTTGTCACCTCTACTTGGTCATCTGAACAACAAGAAAGAAGATACATCAATCCTAATTAGTGTTCTTAGACATTTTTTTATTTAACGCTTTTCTTCTTTAATCATAATGACACTGCCCAGGCCATGAGGGGCCCACAAAAATGACACTTCACCTTTTAACCACCCAAAGGCTCGGTACGGTTACATAACCCCACAGCCGGCTCTGCCTGTCGACGGCACTGCATCTTTTGAAAAAGCATCCTATCCCTTTGGGATCCTACTCTATCACAATATTTTTTAATCCAGATGCCATTTCTCTCCTGATATTAAAAATAAGATTTTAAAGATTGATAGAAGAAAATTTTTTATTGGAAGCAATAAGGGGTTTAAATGCAAGGAGGCATTATAAATTCTTCAAAATTCCAAGGTCATCTTTTTCAGGCAACAAACATTGGCAAGGCAAGAGTAATTAAGTTGAGGAGCAACTGAAAATCAGTAGCCAATTTTATTTTAATCATGAATATGATCATTATTAGTAATTGTTTCAAGCAAAAATGGATGACATGTTATAGATAAATGCAATTGTGATTGCAAAAAACAATTCTAGTTATTGATGGTAAATTGTGCAAATCCACGAAGAGCTTTGTCATCAAGTTGTTCTGTTGTTGCGTTAGATGATGAATGTAAATGAAAGCGGATTTGCTTTTCTTCTGTTGATGAAATGAGTTTATTGAGGTTAGCAGCAACAACAATCAAATCAAGGCCGTCAATCAATCCAGCAGACAACAGTTCTTGTGCAACACCATCAACAGTATCTGTAATGGTTGAGAAATCAAATCTGATGTCATTCAATTCTCCATCATTATTTCTCAGTCTTAATGTTATATCAAACACCTTGTCAGTATTTGGTGTTGGTTGATTTTCTGTTGTTGTTTCATTAACAACAGCATTTGATTGATCATTTTCACTTGGCATCACATGGGTAGGGGCTGGATCCTTTTGGACATCACTGCATGTTTGTGCTTGGCTTTCTGCATTTTCTGTGTTTTTATGCTCTGAATTTGCATGGTCCTGATCAACCTTTTCATCATCATCATCATCTGACCATTCCCAATCTCCCTCTGATGTACGATGTAGTCTTCCACTTGACCCAGGGATTCTTTTTACCTTTTGTGCTCTTTCACCAAGTCCTGGTGCCAGAGTCAAAAGATTCTGTTGTAAGAATTCCTTACCTTTTGCCTTTTTGAAAAATGGCAGTTTTAGCAACTCACTTGCATCAGGTCTTTGTGCAGGATCTTTCTGAAGGCACATAGCGATCATCTTTCTGAATGCTTTAGAATATTTCTTATATGCATCTTTGTCATCAACTGCAGTTTCAATAACAGGAGGATCATTCTGAAGTGTAAGCATCAACACTTTCATTGCTGGATAACGTGCGTATGGTGCTGTGCCGGTGGCTAGTTCTATTGCTGTTATACCAAAGCTCCATATATCAGATTTTTGATCATATCCATGTAGCTGCTCCATTACTTCAGGTGCCATCCAACAGGGTGTTCCCACAAATGTTTTACGCAATTTTGGCTTTGTCCTGTCACCATAGTCAGTGATTGCAGCACTAACACCAAAGTCAGCCAATTGAACTGTACCATCAGACCCAAGAAGTATATTTCCTGCTTTGACATCTCTATGTATTTGACCATTCTTGTGAAAATATTCAAGTCCTTTTAGAACTTCTCTGAGCACAGTTGCAATTATGGTCTCCTCAAGGACACCCTGGTTCTTCTCTTCTGGCTTGGCATTTTTCATCAAATGTTTTATTATATCAAGCATTGATCCTCCATCTAATAATTTCATAATGATCCATAATTCTGACTTGACCACAAATGATGTAAAATAATTAACAACATTTTCATGATTACATTGACTCATTGCATGAATTTCTGTTTGCATTTCGTCAATGCTTGCACCACACTTCTCCAGATCGATTCGTTTAATGGCAACCTTTTCTTCCCTTGGAATAAAAATTGCTGACTGTACTACAGCTGTGGCTCCAAACCCTATAACTTCTAAGAGCTTGTAGTCATCTCGGTTATTTGACCAAGCAGACCTAACTGGACGGGCCATGATACTTGTGTACAAGAAGCCAAATGGCCGCGAACTGTTTCCTCGAGCAGAGTTTCAAATCGAACAGGCCAGGACGGTGAGAGTCCACCGGCTTTGGCTCATTTCAAGCAACTGCTCCAGACTCCAGACAACACCAACAACAACAGAAATATCGGCTATATTTAAAACGCGGAATCCAGAATGACGGAACCAAGGAACACAGCGCCCACATTGTATCCGTTTCGATATGTTTGACTGTCAGGGGCCCAACATGTAAACAAAAGCCACGCATGTTATAAATAGAAAGGCAAGTTCATCAAAATTCATCTCATTGAGTATGCTCGACATATCAATCTCATGGCATTACAACCTGAGGAGTGTACTTGACTTGGTGTCGGATAGGGACGTGCATATTCCTCAAGCCCTGCCCAGGGGGGAACTTTATATATTTTGGGTACTGGGGACGTGCCGCCCATAAGGGTATCGTTTTTTCATGATTTCGGTATAAACATGGGGTCTGTTATCTTATCTGATCTTAATCTTTTCACACGTTTTCCAGTTAAGTTCTCAGATAACTCAACAAATTCTTTGAATTTACTCAACACTTCGATTTTATTCTTCATCATATATACAGCAGTATCACTTTTCCAGATATACTGATAGGTTGGTGGAGACAATCGGTCTACCAGGGGGTTTCTGTTTGTTTTTATGTATTTTAGGTAGGATGTAAAATCTTGAGCATCTAGGGTCTTTGGTTGTTAAATATGTAAAGGTGTCTTTGTCTATCCGTTCGTCGCTTTTCATCTGCTCAAGATAATGTTTGACTGTTTTAGTGACCTTATTGGTGATGTCTTTGTCATGTTTTTCGTAGAATGTCGTGTTATTGAGTTGTCAGTTGCATTCGTTTATGTAATAGTCTCTGTCCATAACGACAGTACCTGAGCCTTTGTCTGCAGGCTTTATTATGAATTGTACGTTTGGACAAAGTCTGAAGTGCGTTAAGACAAGATTCCGTACGAATGTTGGCATGGTGAGAGACCTGATGTAAGACACCTTAAAGTATTTGGATGTAATGCAATGGTTCATATTCCTGATGAAAAAAGGGGCAAATTAGATAAGAAATCCATGCAGTGTATCTTTGTTGGCTACCCAGTTGGAAGTAAAGGATATAAGCTGTTTAATCCTGAAAAAAGCAAATGATAAGAAGTCAAGATGTCATTTTCCTTGACAGTTCTTTTGGAAGCAATTTACTTGAAAGTAAAGATTGTTCTGAGATCTGTTGAACACTGATGAGAACAATTCAGAATCTAGCATTGTGCATTTTGAAAATTTCAATGATATTTGCAGTGATGAAGATCATGAAAATGCTGTTGAAAACCCAGAAGAACATGTTTTGCCAGAAGAGCCACCAGCAAGACCAATAAGAAACAGAAGATTGGATAGATATCTGAAAGAATCTGGATATTTGCAGAGTGCTGCTGATCCCTGTATCTACTGTAAAACTGAGAAGAGAATGGTAAGAACTGTTTGATTATACAAGCAGTCTATGTGGACGATACCGTTAAAGCTTCAAACGATACAACCTTGTTAAATGAAGAACAGAGTCAATTGAGTAAGAAGTTTGAAATGGAAGATCTTGGGGAAATTCAATATTGTCTCGGAATATCTGTGAAGAGAGACAGAAGAGCCAAAGTTCTGACGATAAGTCAGAAAACCTATCTTGAAAATGTGCTTAAGAAATTTGGCATGCAGGACTGTAAGCCAATTTCAACTCCGATGGAGGTGAATGCAAAGTTTGAGAAATTAGCGGATGACGAAAATTCCGTCAACATTCGAGAATATCAAGCAATGATTTGGGAGCTTTGAGTCAGTTTATGACTAAGCCTGGACAGCAACATTTGAAGGGAGTTAAAAGAGTGTTGCGATACATCAAAGGAACTTTGAACTATGGTCTACGCTTTGACTGTTTGTCGGATGAAGTATTTAATCTGTATGGCTACTCTGATGCAGATTGGGCAGGTGACATTTCCACAAGGAAATCAACTTCAGGATATATTTTCAGATTAGGAGGAGCTATAGTTTCATGGAAGTCAAAGAGACAATCAATCTATTGTCACGTTATCTACCACGGAAGCTGAATATGTTGCATTGTGTTCTGCGTTGCAAGAGGTTGTTTGGCTACGAAGGTTATTGGAGAGCACTGGATGCCAGCAACCAAATGCTACAAAATGAATGAAGATAATCAAGGCACAATTGAATTATCGAAAAATCCAAAGAGTCATTCACGCACTCAACATATCGACATAAAGTATCACTACGTGAGAGAAGTTGTAGAGAAGAAGGTGATCAACCTTGTTTATTGTCCAACAGAAAGAATGCTTGCTGATATAATGACTAAACCGCTACCGAAGCCTAAATTTGAAGAACTTCGTTCTTTAATGGGAGTGAAAGACATTTATTAACCATTTTTTTATGAAGATCTATCAATATAAACTCGTCAAGTGGGAGTGTTAGAACATACGGGAACGTGATCTGTTATATTGATTGACACTAATGACTCATGCTGTGAGCACATGTTTTATTGATTGCTTAATTTTGCTTGTCTTCTTGGTTCTGTTGATCTTGTGTATGATCGTATGATATGCTGTTAGATTAGATTATATCTTACTGTTAATTATTGCATTTATCGTGTTTAAAGTACCGGTAATAATTTCAATACATCATCATCGCTGTCACTAATTATTTCTTCGTCCAACTCTGAGTCATGTTGAACCCAAAATTTTAATGCATCTGGTAAAGTCCATGTTTATTCTTCAAGTGTCGATTAAAATTGCTTTTATTGTTGAATTGACTTTGGGCAGTCTTTAGCAGTACAAAATTTCAAAATTGCAAGAGACAAAGGCAACAACTTTTGAACACACTTAAAATAATTTTTCACCAGACACTCCTCAGAGTATAATCCCCAGAAACAGCGAATCACTAGAAAAAGGCTGGATTTATACTCAGATGCGAATCGAAAAGCACCAATAAGAAAGTAGCGCTGAGTTGACAAATTTGCTTTAAATACCCATAAGCTCGCGGAATACTGCGGGAAAATCAATAGCATTCTTTGAAGAAAACGAACTCTCTCTGTTTATACAGAATCGGCTCTTTGATTTCCATGTGGACAGATTCAAAAACTCCCAAGCGAAACAAAGATTTTGCTTTGCCAATGATTTTAAAACAATCCTCGCTATTTGATTTGGGTTGTAAGGCAAGTGTTGTCCTATGAATGATCGTGATTGACGGTAGGTTGATGTTTGGGTACGCGGGCAGGTTGCTATATTTGTCGAAAATTGTGCTGAAAAATATTAGTAGGTGCATGCTGTTTAATCCTATCTCCGCATCTCTGAGAAGTACGACCTACGTAATACGTACCTGGCATCACACCGGCACGAAAATCCTGTTGAACGGACGGTAGAATTTGCATAGTGCTATAAACTATCCAAGGGTTGGCAGCAGCAAATCACTTCGTAATTGCCGTTTTTAATTGGTTTTCGAATCGCAATGATACGCTTCCTATCCAAGGCATTTTTTAGGTAAAAGGACACTCTTACGGACCATACTTTTATCAGCATTACTAGAAACAAAACGGCGACTAAGAAGGCTTTCTCAAACTTATAACAGTTGACAAACATCTTGCAAGATTACTCATCGAATATCTCTATTTGATATTCATTGACAAATAATGTTAATAACTCAATCTTAAATTCTCCATTCAAGTTAAAAAGGAAACAACTACTTTCAAAAAGATGAGAAATCATCTGAACAAAACTGATTTTAGAATCCCGAGATATGCTAGTTAAAAACGTCAAGTGACAAACTTTAAGCAGTTTTCGTCTTCTCAGGCTGTACATTCCAATAATACAGGATCTGTCCCCAAAGTATACAGTTAAGTGAACAGGCAATAAGAAATTGACTGAGAAACAGCAAATCGTTGGTCTCTTGAATGGTTGTGAAGATTCTAGCAAGGCTTCCAGCAAGAAGAAGAAAAACTGTTATAGCAGACAACTGACCTGTGTGACCATTTTTCAGGTTTTCAACAACTTGTAAAAGCTACAAAATCAAAATAAATACACAATGATAACATTCAGTATTCAAATCTAGCACATTATTATTACATATTATGTAGGATCATTTTTTGACAATTTAATGATTTTGTGTTGATTTATTATATATAGAGAATTCTTTTTTATTGACCCCTTTAAAAATTCATCAATCTTTAAAAATCATCAAAAATCCTGTAGTGTCAACAGAGTAAATTTTATACTGTTTAACTGTCTTTTCTCTGCGCAGATTTTGATCAACCACCAGCAGCGTTTTCTCTCTTCATCCTTTCCAAATACAGCATCCAACATCGCAATAGGTGTGTCGTGTCGAAAATGACGATAATTTCTTCTCTTCGTTCAGTTGATGGCCCTCCATTTACAAATCAAGTGAATCTAAAAAAAGATGTAAAATAATAAACTTTGATACTGTAGTTCACGTTATGCCTTCTACGTTTTGGAAGCATTCATTTAAGAAGTATTTATTTAAATCGGGAAAATGCTCTGCTTTTGGTAATTCTTATGAAAGGGGTACCAAGAACTCTCATATTTTATTTAATTCCCTTCAACTCTGGAATGCTTTCTGTAATGACTTCTCCTTAGTTAGATATAAACGATTTTAGATATGCTCTAGATGCAAGCAAAAGTAAAGATGTTGTTATTGCTGTGAAGGCTTCTAGGAAAGAATTTTATACTACAGTATATACAAAAATTATTTTAAGTTATGGTCTGTGAAATCAGATTGGTGGTAAGGTTGATACTTTGCAAAGAAACGTGTTTATGTAGAAGGTGGTGCATGTGATGGTAATCATGAGGATGTTCATATTAATAATAATCATAATAGTGAAACGATGATCAAATCATAGTGAATAGAATAAACACTTTTATTTTACACTGCTTATTCTATTGACTATGATCAAATTGATAACGAGAATAATGTTAATAATTGGAAAAATATATTGGTAAAAATAGAGTACAATAAATAGTGAGGTGATAGAAAGACAGAGAGCCATGACAGGTAAAGAGGACAAAGATTAAATAGGATTAGCGTCTAGTGAATTTGTGAAGTCCGCGAGTCCATCCTGTTGAGTCCGTGAGATGCAAGAGTGTGAGTTAGGCAAATGAAATACTGTTCTTTGGCTTTTTAACACTATCCGTTTGTTGTGTAGATGTAGTATCGGTAAAATATGTAGACCATCAACAGTAATTATACATTTGCACGGGCAAGATCACAGTATATAAGTAACGATCTCAGATATAAAGATCTGTCATACTGGTAGATTAAAAAGTTTCTTTATTCATAAAATTTTCTTCACTTCATTAATTCTCGCCGACGCACATCGCATATTTTTAGCAATTCCACAGCCATCATCAATGTTTATTGTTACTCAGTATCATTTATGCCACGTTTACACGAGACCGGTTCACTTTTGATCCGTATCAAAAGTGATACGGATCGGTTGCGTTTGTATCCGTATCAATTTTATTTCGGATTTAAATTGATCCGGCCTCGCGTACAACACACTTTTCGCAAACACTTGTAATGTTTCTTGTTTACGTCTCTTGCTTGTATATCCATAGTTGCAACTGAATTATGAAGGAGAACAGAGAGAGAACAGAGATATGGCAAGTAAAGGCTAGACAAAGGGTTGTTAACCGTAACGCCCAAGAGGCTTGAGAAAGCTCTTGTGACCTATTTCGAGAAGTTTCGTATTATTGTCGATACTTGAATCTCTATAGGACAGGCAGCGCTTGTGAAAGGCTGTGTTGTGCTTCATTTAGTGACTAAGAGAGGCCTTTGTCGTAATTCCTAAGTATCGCCTAACCTATGCACTGTAAAAGAAAGAATCTGAAAAGAAATGAAAAGAATCGCTCTGAAGTTTGTCTTTATTATTGTTGTCAATCTTTTGGGGAAAACTGGGATTGCATTTTACAGATCACACGTCGATAGTTCGTTTGTTGGGTTAGAATTTAAAGTTAGTTTATTTAGTATTTCTTTACATTTTGAGGCTAATTGCCATTTGTTTTGTGAGGTTTCTGTCTGTCAACAAACAACGAAACTGACCCGTACTACTGTAATCAAATTCATAGAACTGTAATATTTCGACAAATAAATGTAGTAGTTTTCGTTTGAATACAATGAATAAGAAAATAACAATATTTACATAAATCAAGTGAGAAATCAACGTACCTTACTCAATGCCATCATTACCACACAGGTAGCTTGCAACTTAGCCAAGACAGAAACTGGAGTGATGCCTGAACTGAGCACGTAGAATGATGCAGTGTAAAGAGGCAAAAACACAAACAACATTCCCAGTTGACTTGAATAGTAGAAGTACAGTATTACGAGCAAAACATCTTGTATACTCATGAAGAATGATTCTCCCCAAGCACTGTGAATCAAGCAATGAAATAAATAAGCAACATAGCATCGTAATCATATCTTAAATCATATCTTTTATCTTAAAAAAGTTAATTTTAAATCTGCAGAGAATCTGAACGGTTATGAAAAACAAAATCCTTTTTTCCGACCCTCTTTTGAGAATGCACTTTCAGAACAGCACTGAACTCACTTCGAAATAACAAACGACCAAAGCATTTTCTGGGCTTCGCACAAAATTGAAAAATTGAAAAACTTTTCTGCACAAATGCAAGTCTTTGATGTCAATGGAAATAAAAGCTTTTGTTGCGCTGAAAACTACCACATCAAACAGGTAGAGGGCGTGAGAAATGACTTCGAACTTACTCAAGTATCTTATCTACATATTTGGGCATCTTAAATTCACGATTTTCAAAACTAAATAACAGTAAAATGAATTGAAAAACTTGAATGGAATCATTACAATGCATTTGAAACAAGATTTTTTTCGGGCCGACATGGCCAATTAATATGACTTAATTCAAAAGCAATATGTATTATGTGTATGTATATATGATTTTCGTCAAAAATAGAGGCGGAGACAAATGACTAAGGCAGAATTTACACGCAGATGTGGATCGAAACGCACCAATCAGAAAGCGAAGCCGAATCGGCATTGTGTTTTAAACGCCAATCGGCTTGCGGCATACAGCGGAAAGATATAGACCGAAAAACGGCCAAGCATCTTAAAAATGGCCCATTGAATTCAGCTTTATTTATGAAAAAGAGAAGTGTTTTCTTCTACGAATTTATATTAATATGTCAGATATTCCGCATTATTAGAAACATTTTATTGATATATATTGGATATTACACGGAAATCAACGAAAACTATGATTCTTACACATACACCCCACATACACTAAGAAACATTAAAGCATTGTAAGGATTCTGAAGGGTTAAAAGCGCCCGGTATACCTTCCGAATCGCATTTCTTGACAATGGGAATCGTTAAAAAACGACTGTTCTCGGCAAAGGCGAAGGATAGAATAAAATCTAACCAGTTAGTGAGCAGCAAAACGAAATGGCAAATGCTACTTCGATCAAAACATTCGACCTAAACCACTCGGTCCCTCCACATTGCTGATGATATCCCTCCACATTACTGCGCACCCTCCATATTACTGAAAGATAGCCCTCTACATTACTCCGCATCCTCCACATTACCACAAGATAGCCCTCCACATTACTGAAAGATAGCCCTTTACATAACTGAACATCCTCCACACTACTGCTAAAATTCCTCCACATTACTGCACACACTACCCTCCACACTACTGCAAATTGCTATTGGCACATAGATTGTTGTCGGAATTATTTGCAATTGTTATTTTTCATTGCTATTTCTAAAATGTAATATGTAATTTGCAATTTTTACATGTCATGTTAATTTTGAAACCTTATGCTACTTGTTATGGTTGAAAGGTTTCTATATATTCTATGCTCTCTGTAGCATCATATTGTAATGTTTTGTATGTTGTTTGTAAATTATATGAGAATAAAAAAGATATATCTTGTAGATAAATTTTTTAGCCTTGAAAGAGCGCTGGCAGTGGGTGGCATATGGGGATGGGGAAATAACCAGTAGAAGACTTATTACACAAGCCTTATCTCCGCCCATAAAATCTGGATCCTCAACAGCAATTTGCCACACTGAGACTCGTATCCTGACAATGCAAAAAAGCGGCCAGTTTTAGATTAAACTTGTCTTTCGAACTCGAATGTTTTGATTGAAGTAGCATCCGCCATTTCGTTTTGCTGCTCACTGATTGATTAGATTTTATTTTATAGTGCGATCTCACGAAAAATCGGAGCAAGTGCTGCAATCTGATTGGCTCCACCAATTTTTGGCGGAGAGTGGCCGCTTTTGCATGCAAAAGCCATGAGTCCCAGCTTAAGCAGCTTTCCAACAACAACAACAAAAACTAAAGATGGTAATAAGTCGTGTGTAAAAAGTCTAAGTAGAAGATTTGATCTGCAACAAGTTTTGATCAGTCATTAAAAAAAGTTTTCAAACTTTCAAGTTTTTTTTATCAGATTATTGACGAAGCTGAGAGGAGAAAAATATACCTGAAAGGAAAACCTTGATCCAGACTGTATGATGTTGTAAAAAGCAAAGCAATAAGTTCCATGATGATGGACAACAGACTAAGCCCAACAACACTTTTAGCTTGCAGCACCTTGACAACTTGTGGGATTTTCACTAAAAAGATTGAAATTAATATTTTTAAGCTTCAACATTTCAAAATTGCGAGAAACAGCGGAAACATCTCAGGACAAACATTAAAGCTTTGTTTGTCTGATACTCCTCGGAGTAAAAACTTCAGAAGTGGACCGAAACAATTGACTGAAGATCCGTTTTCGTTTCGTTCCCATTCTCCGTTCGCTAGCAAATTTCCTATTTGCAATTCGCTGGTGAACAGAAAACAGCCTTCACTGAGCGAACTCTGAATGTTCTTTTCTTGAGAGAATTGGCCAAGCGAAGGGTCAGAATTAACCAATGAAAATCCTGTAACCACAAGGGACACAATCTGATTTCAACATTTTAAACACACATCATGACCTTGTTGGACTTGTCTGACTGAAAGAAATACCGTTGGAGAAATTTCAGCTAACTTTCGACAGCAGAGCAATTCCAGACTTTTAATACCTACATCAAGCGTTTTCGAAATCAGTTGCTTCTTTTTTGAGAGGAATTTTGTATAAATAATTTTCCCTAAGAGATATTTGTCTTTTAATAAGACTAGCTTACATATTTCAACTGAAAACAAGCAGCCTTAATTTCAGGTCGTTATACGTAATTTTGAAAATAATAAGCTGCATGTATTTATCTTATTTTATAATGAAGAACGCTGGAGCAAGTAGGACAATAACTCAAATTGATGTCATGAAGACAAGTAACGATTTTTATTTCAATGCTATGATAAATCTGCGACAATAAGGCAAGTCAAGACAAACATTAAACTAACGTATGTTAGCCTATTTGGGCTTCCTATGGTTCAGCTTCAACAATGAGATGTACCGAACGGCGTAGCCCATTTGGGCTTCCTATGGTTCAGCTTCAACAACAAGGCGTAGTGATGGGCATTGGGATCAGTGGTAGCTAACATCTCTGTTTGTCTCTACGAAAGTAAACTTTTCGGATCAACATCAAAACCCCGGTTTATTTCAGACATATTGCCAATACTTTCACTATTTTCAAAGAAGAGTCCGACTGCAACGTTATCCTCCAAAAAAACTCAATGGCTTGCATTCTTCTCTAAAAATTACCTTCGAAAAGGAGCAAAGCAGCATCATACCTTTCCTTGATGTTTTTATTGAAAACACTGCTACTGGATCTCTCACCAGTATATGCAGTACAGGGCAGAAAACCATTTTTTAGCGGCTTCTACATACGTTGGAGGAAAATTAACCTCATTAACACTCGTGTTAATATGGCAATTACTCTAAAAGTAGGCTCAACTCGAAACTGGACCAAATTAAGTCAATTCCAATATTGAGAACGGCTATCCTGAAGACGATATTTCGGCTTGTTTACGAAAGAAGAAAGCATGTTTTTCTGCAGACAAAAAATATGGTCTGCAAAAGTCCCCTGTAACAAAAAATACCTTCGATAGGCAGCGATTCATTGCGATTTGAAAATCAAGCAGAAAGGCTAATATTATTTGTTTCGCTGCCGCCAACACTCGGGATATTTTAGCACTCGGAAAGTTCTACCATCCATTCAAAGCGGTTGCGTGTGGTCATTTATGTATTTTTGTGCAAGTGTGATACTTGGTACATAGGTTGCACTTCCAACAGATAAGGAGAAAGGACAAAACAAAACAATTTTTGGGAAAGAGAGCAACCATCCAGCGGGTTCCAAACAACAATCTAACCTTACACACGATTCTGCCATGAAACAACACTTCGCTGTCAACCCAAAGTGTGCAGAAAATTATAGTGAGGATTGTTTTCAAATATAAGGCAAAGCCAAAGACTGCAAGTTAGATGATGAAATTATGACTCATATAGAAGCTGCTTCATGTGTAGTAGGGGGACCTAACAACTGAAACCAAGCTTAGCGTCTACAATCAAAGTGTTGTCTATCATGTATGCTAAATGTTGGACTCTGTATCGCTATCACATCAAGAAGTTCAGAACACTTCAACAACGACATCTCAGATTCATTCTTATAATTAAATAGAACCATAACGTCGTGACAAAGTATTAGAGCGTGCTAAGGGAGACGACATTGAAATCATTCCAATCAGAAACTGACTTTGCTAGCTAAGTTACATTATTCGCATGCCACAGGCGAGTGTGACCAGTAAAAAACCTCTTACATTGGGAGCTGGCTGAAGGTAGAAGAAAAGTTTATTGTCCTTTTTTGAGGTTCAAATACGCAATTTAATATATAGCAACACAAGTCCAAAGATAGACAATTATAGGAAAAGACAAAAAACATCAACCATCAGAGGAGGACAAATTGACAAATAATGCATTTGTTTTGAACTATATTGAATTTTTTCATTCTCATATTTTGTGTTATGCCCATATTGGGTCTTAGGCATGTACACAAGATCCCTGCTCAATTTAGGAGTTTTAGAATCCGTCAACATCAAAACCAAAGGGACAGTTCTGTTGAGGCATAGAGAGAATTTGTTTTATCATTTGGGCTGCTCAATAAATTCTATTGGTCTTCCTGATGCATCCCACTAGCTTATTGGTGTTTAAACACAATACCAATTTGGCTTCACTGTCTTGCTGGTCCATTTTGATCTGCAACAGGGTATAAATTCTGCCTCAGTCAATTGTTTTCATCAGTTTCTCATATTTTTACCCGGGTTCAGAGGAAAAAAGATTCTATGTAAGTCCAGAGATGTTTATGCTGCTTCTTGCAATTTCGAAATTTTGCATCACTCAAAGACTATTTATTAACTGCAGTATTAAATTTTGTCAGTAGTAAAAAAGCGTAACAAATGTTAGAAAATTTTGAGTTTGAGATTCAACTTATTTAAACATAAAGATAAATTTTACATTCACATTTTTTACTAGTAACTTACCAAGGGATGATCCAACAACTATTCCATAGCCAAGACCTTTGGCCAATGCTATCTTTAGACATGGAACTAAACAAGGAACAAGGAGATAAATATGATCTATAATGTTGCATTCACTTCTATGTTGTAAAATTGTAGATCTTAATGTTAGAAAAATGAATCATAAGACTTGAACCTTTCAGTAAGGAAATTTATCAAATCAAATTGTTCACATTATTGGTAACCAATTCTAAAGGCATACTGTCAAAACTTTGATCGAGGAAATCAGAACAATAAAAAAGAATAGATTTAGCCAGGCCTTGGTAAATTTTTATGTGTGTTGAAATTCATGAAGATTGTTCTGGAGAAGAATGTTTGTAACATACGGGACTTTTAGATAAACATGTGCCCTGTGTAGGCAGGGAATTTTCCATAACAATCTGACTTTCAACCTAACTTTGAGTTTTAATGCACATTCTGGGTAAATCGATAGCGCTGATTCCAAATCCGAGATGGGCCTTGTGAAATTTTGACCGGAAGTGGGACTTTTTGATGACGTCATCAAAGTGCCATTTTTGCCCCTTGACTGCAATATCTCTCTACTAGTGCATCCAAGAAGGTCGATAAGTGCAAATATGGATTCTCCTGACTTAGAGCTTTCGAATGGTATATAATTGAGTTCGATTTACTAAACTTTACCCAAATCATGACGTCATCACCATGACGTCATCATCGTAAAAAATTCTTATTCAGGTAAAAAATTTGCGTGGAAACTGTACATATCAACATAAATAGCAGAAAAAAGTCATAGTATATGTACTTGATCATATATAAAACATTTTTCCTCGGATAATGGATGCGCATTACTGTAATGGGTTTTTCGCTTGAGTCCGTGTGGTAAATTTGCTTGAAACATGTTCCAACTATGTGAGACCTTTATGTGGCTTCAATGATTGCTTGAAGAGTGTAAATGTTCCCATTTCTCATATTTTATTTAATTAAGATATCAGTTACAAGGTAAAACACAAACGGTACAAATAAACATACCAACGCCAGCAAATCATTATAAAAATGGCTATGGCAACGTAAAAGTTGTTTAAATACAAGTAAGTGCAAACGCCTTATTCTACTGTTTATGTTGATGGGTACAATTTCCACGCAAAATTTTTTACCAAAATTAAAATTTTTTACGACGATGACGTCATGGTGATGACGTCATGATCTGGGGAAAGTTTAGGAAATCGAACTCAATCATATATCATTCGAAAGCTCTAAGTCAGGAGAATCCATATTTGTACTTATCGACTTTTTTGGATGCACTAGTAGAGAGATATTGCAGTCAAAGTGCAAAAATGGCACTTTGATGACATCATCGACAAGTCCAACTTCCGGTCAAAATTTCACAGGGCCCATCTCGGATTTGGAATCAGCGATAACGATTTACCAAGAATGTGCAATAAAATTCAAAGTTAGGTTGAAAGTCAGATTGTTATAGAAAATTCCCTGCCTAGTGCAGATGGGAGGAGGAATAGACTGGTCTAGATTAGAGAACTGAGGGTTGAGAAATAAGAGACTACACGCATTTTTTTTTATAAGGAAGTTCGGCTCAGGCTCAGTACTGAAAGTTCCTTAACTGACAGCCAAATTTGAGTTATCAGAATTCCTTAACAATTCCTTAACTTTTATACTTGTTTCTTTAAAATAAACCCAGGGACAAGGGAATAAAGGGACATGAAGGTGTCAGAAGACGAATAGAAATGAATACTAATTAAACCATTGACAATAAGAGTGTTGCTTGCTCGTTTTATACATGTAAAGGATCAGCTTTATAAGACTTCGTCATATTTAATAAAGTCAGATTCCTTAATAGTCTCCGATCCAGTACTGGAATTCCTTAAGTTTTTGCCTGTCCGAGTACTACCTTCCTTATAAAGCACTTCCTTATAAAAAAAAATGCGTGTATCGTATCTATGTATTTTTAGTAGCCATACAACCTTTAGTTTACTATATTTTATTATATCAGTTTAAGATGTCTCTTATTTCATTGTCCCTTTTTTATTGTCTCTTATTTATACCAAACCACCTACACCATTAGACTATTTTAAAAACATTGCGCAACAAATTTAGTCTACAATCCTCGTCAAAAATATTGGGGACAGTATGTTATAAGTATGTTTTACCTTAAAAACCCCGTCCCATTACAAAATATTTGGGTAATAAGACCCCCCTCCCCCCGACTCAATGTTGGGACCACTGTCAACATTGATTTCACCAACATTGAGTCGGGGAGGGGGTATGCGTCTTTAGAGCGAGAATTTTACAAAAGTTCG
This sequence comes from Chrysaora quinquecirrha, assembly GCA_014526335.1. Lineage (NCBI taxonomy): Eukaryota > Metazoa > Cnidaria > Scyphozoa > Semaeostomeae > Pelagiidae > Chrysaora > Chrysaora quinquecirrha. The sequence goes on from JACTAT010000032.1 coordinate 230,381, forward strand.
AAGTGTCCCAGCCTTTTTGGCGAGGATTGTCTGAATTTTGAGTAATCACAGCAAAACAGAAGGTCAGAAATTCTGTTATAAACAGTAACGGGAGGGTTGTAAATTTACATAAAACAGTCTGCATTATGTTGTCTCGAGACGAATCTAACTATAAACGGAAAACTTTTCATCAAAGCTCATAAACTGACTCCACTGTTTAGCAGTGAATTATTACGAAATTCAGAAAATGAAACAAATTATGCAGGCATGATGTACTTGCTTTCAAGTGTTGTTGATCTTCACAACAGAGAACGGAAGAATGCTAAAGTAAGCATAATTGGCATTGTTATTTGATGGACTGCGAAATTGAATAAGGAGCAACCAAGCGGGATGCCAAGTTCTACAGTTCTCCACACAGTTCTCCCCACAGTTCTCCATCTTCAAATGTCAATATCTCCTCGTTGCTTGAAAGACTGCACTTGTAACTTTGTAATTCTGTATTATTTCATGTCTACTTTAAGATTTTCAACAGAGTTCGACTGCCAATGCATGGCAAAGTATATTTCTCACAGTTCTCCACCTGTTTTTAAAGATAGGTTTTCACCAGCTGTATTGTTTACTTACTACAGAGAGTGGAGAACTGTCAGAAAACGAACTCAGAAGGAATGACAAAAGGGAAAATTATTTTATAACATGAAATACCCCAGAAATGTATTGTCGGATAGCGAGAAGTATGGGAAAATTATTTGGACTTGAGTTATTCAACTTTTATGCGGTAGAAAATGATGGAGAACTGTCAGTTTCTTAGATGTCAAGCTCTCTCCTCCATGAGCGGCAGACGATCGCTTGAATTGTGGTCTACAGAACGGTTCTAAAGATGCATTTGAATGATAAAGGTATTGCTTCTGCAGCTGAAAAATGTGTACCGTTGCCTCTTATGATTTTGCGATGTTGGAAAGTGAATTACGGCCTTTTTCAAAGGATTCCTTCACTTCTCAATGAATTTTCACATTTTGCAAAATTTTGGCCCTGACCCCCCAAAGCCCCCCAAAATATAAAGTCATTCCTCCTATTTACAATAAACATCACTTCAGCCTTTTGATTCTTTCCATTCTTGAGAAAAATACAATTTTAGATTTCTGCTCTTGCTCAGACAATCCTCGTCAAAAATATTGGGGACAGTATGTTATAAGTATGTTTTACCTTAAAAACCCCGTCCCATTACAAAATATTTGGGTAATAAGACCCCCCCCCCGACTCAATGTTGGGACCACTGTCAACATCGATTTCACCAACATTGAGTCGGGGGGAGGGGGGTATGCGTCTTTAGAGCGAGAATTTTACAAAAGTTCGAAGTGTCCCAGCCTTTTTGGCGAGGATTGTAGTTATTTTTTTGCTTGTCAAGCACTGTTATAAATGAGGGGCAATTCACTCCTTGAAAATCTCGTACGCCTTTGCTGGAAGCCCTATTGTTTTCTCGAAATTCCCTTAAAAGTCCTTTTGTTTTAATAGAAATCTCGTACGCCTTTTTGCAGAACGAATTGCCCATAAATCTAGCCAGACCAAACAGCCAAGCCAAACGGTCGGAACATGCATTTTCGAAGCAAAAAATCTCAGGGCCTAAAATAAAACGCTTAAGCTTAACATACCATCAAAAAAGTTGAAATTCACAAAGAACTCGTCGTGGCATCTTCTTGGAATTAACATAAGGGCATAAGGTGTAAAAAATAGTCTGTACTATTCGCCATTTTGCCTTGCTTATTTTCGTCGCACGAAGAGGAGAAGGAGAAGTTGACGAAACCTTTGTGAGCTGTCAGGAGACAAGGAGGCCGAGGCAAACTTGTTACAAATGTTAGGGTTGAATTGAATGGAATAATGGCCTCATGTTTATTGTTTTGTTCTTGTGCCTCCCTCTTTTATGTTTGCCACCAGGGACGGACATACCGGGGGGGTGTGGGGGGTGTGACACCCCCCCAATGTTCTAGTGTTATTCGGTAAACTTTAGTCTTATTCGGTAAAAAATATTTTTTGAAATCATTTGTAGTTAGTTGACTCCCGAAGCATTGAATTTTTCTATTTTCTATTCTGCCATTTGTTGGCAAAAGGCATCTGTATCACATCTTGCTTAAAAGCTTATCAAATTAAAGTTTGACATCAATATTTGAAATTGCTGTTACATAAAGCGAACATTAGCGAAATTATATTTGCGAAAATAAATGTAAAAATGGGCAATGGGTGTTTCCATCATTTTCTGAGTGTAATTGATATTGCTTGATTGGGAAGGTGGCGAATGTCTACATTCCTTTCCAAAAAACTATGATTTTGTAACCGATTTTTAACTAGAAAAAAATATAAAAAGGGCGTTGCCCGCCTTTTCCGCCAAAGTAAAGGGCGTGTCCCTTAAAAATTTTTTTGACTTTTTCAGCCTGGCACCCCCCCAGTCATTGTCTGTTAAATCCGTCCCTGCCACATGGACTCTTGATAAATGGAGCTGGATGAGATTCATCAGTGTTTTCAGATTCTACGCTGTGTTCAGGCTGAAAATTACCGAACTGGCTGGCATCTTCAATCAAGATGGCTGAAGGAGGATCTCTTGGCGTGAAGCAGGAGATTATAGACCTTGTCGATTTGGAATCGAAAATTGTCGAACTTTGCAAAGAAAACCCAAAAGGGATCACAGACGCAGCTGTACAGCAAGGTCTTCCAGGAGTTCAACCAAGGCAAAGGGTAACTGCAATTAACAGACTTCTTTCTACAGGTCACATTGAATTACTGAAAAGTGGGTCAACGTTATTGTACAGATGTAGAGATAGTCAAGCAGCTAGTAAGACCAAGGGGTTTGAATCAGAGGAGAAATTAATATATCAAATAATTGAAAGCTCAGGGAATAAAGGCATGTGGACAAGAGACATTAGATATAAATGCAACCTACAGCTGACACAAGTGAATAAAATATTGAAGAATTTGGAGAGTAAGAAAATTATAAAGGCTGTTAACTCAGTTGCTGCTGGTAAGAAAAAGGTTTATATGCTATATAACTTAGAACCAGATGCAACAGTTACTGGTGGTGCATGGTATAGTGACCAAGATTTTGAATCAGAATTTGTTGATGTCCTCATTCAGCAATGTTCAAAGTTTTTGCAGCAAAAAGCTTTAAAAGCTCAAGAGATGAAACTTGATCCATTAGGTAAGCATAATGCATCTTTTGCATCAGCCGCAGAAGTTCTGCAGTTCATATCACAATTGGGAATCAGTAAAGTTGCATTGTCATCAAAAGACATTGAAACTATTTTGAACACATTAGTATTTGATGGACTTGCTGAGATGTCTATTGTTGTTGATACTTCCAGTGGAAATGCAAGCCAGAAGAAGTTATTCAGAGGAATAAAGCCAATGATTCCAGTGACTGGTTTTATGAGATTGCCTTGTGGCGTATGTCCAGTTGTGACTGACTGTCATGATGGAGGTGAAATATCTCCAAGCAAATGCATTTATATGAAAGAATGGCTTGATTTTTAATCATATAACTAAACATGTTTCATTATATATGTTTCATAAAACTGTTTCATTAAATTCTTCACACAAATAGCAAATGAACATTTGTGAAAAAACATGCCTAGGTAACAAATCTGTTATTTTGACCCTTGGTCGGCAACTGTTTGTAAAGTCAGCAAGTTAGCAATTGCAATCTTTTCTTGAATAATGGGTGGCGCTGCATAAAAATTTTACACCAGTTATGATTTTGTAATTAGTTTTTCAATAGCTGTGTCAGAGTGACATCCAGCAAAAGCACAAAGGAATTTTCAAACTAGTTGCCATTGTCACAATTCACAGTCAATCTTGACCGAAACATCACCCACCAACCAGAATCATCTATCATCATGTCGATCAACACAATCATTATCAACATCATCTATTATCATTATCACCATCATTATCATTATTTCATCATAAAATCAGAATCATAATTATCATATAACATTGTCATCATCAACATGACACTGTATGTACATATGTGATAACTCCATCCCACCACATATACCCATTCTTAATATGCAAGGAGTCAAGTCAATGTTATTCAACAGCTCAGATTAAGTCAAAGGTGGCTGCATGTACTGTTCTGTGTACAAACTACCCCATGGAATTATGAACCCAGTAAATTTTTCATTCAAAATTAATAGATGTTGGTAACTCATGGATGGTGGTGGTGATGATGATGATAAGCATATACATGGTAATGATGGTGTTCATATTGCAGTTGTTGATGATGATGATCTTGACAATGATCTTTCTGTGCTTGTCATGTTAGCTATCACAACCTTGTTGATTTCAGTCTCAACATCTGGGGTCTTTCTGATCTGTCCGTGACTTCAATTGACTGGAAGGTTATCACTAATCAGGTAATCACCCAATATGTGGAAGATCATTCTGGAATTGTGCCTTGCTGAGATGATGATTATGATGATTATGATGATTGTGCTGTGTCCAGCCTGAATCATAATGCTAAGCCCACATTAAATTCAGGGGATCAGAACTTAATCAATTGCAAAAAAGAGGCAGTTTATGATTTACAAATAAATTCAAACCTAGTTTTGTAAATAGAAGCAATTTACTGGAAATGTCATAAATTAAAGTGTTTTGAATATCTGAGTACAAGCATCCTTTCTTCTTCTTTCCTTGAATAGTGAATAAAAGTACAAATGGCCTGTCTTTAAGAATTAAGTAGGGTACAATAATACAAAAGTTAACAGAAGTGTGTTCTGTGCATCTTTTCTTGGCCACAAAAACAAAATGGGTAGAATCTTCTGTACAGGAGAAAATAGTCAAATGGAACTTCTTGTTGTCATAATCATAAGTATTGCTACAGAAAGACTGTTATTAACGAGGTTCTGCAGGAGATGAAGTATGCACATGTTGCAAGGACTCAAACAACTGGAGCCACGATAATCTTGTTTTTATGATTGTATGCTGCTGAGGACGATGAAAAGAGATGAATTCATAGTGCTAACTTCGATCCATTGATGCTTATTGACACAGCTCTTGAAGATGGGTTACCCAATGATGCCTTTCTTTCTTTATATTTTCTCATCTGTTTTTCAAACCGACTCAGCGACTTTTTCGTATTCTGGAATACAATGGAGAAAGAGTTAAAGATGGAGGATTTTAAAATACACAAAGTCAATGTGAGACAAAATACAGCAATGTATGTGACATCCCCATTTCATTTAAACCAAAACTGCTTCTAACATGGAACGCTAAGATAACTGGTTATGTTCTCGATATAGATAAATGTATTTTCTGCTTTTTCTAGCAGTGAGGAAGTTTTTGTACTCTTCAAGTTCGAGTATTCTTATTCTGAAATTCATGTTGTTATGAAAAACCCTTTTTTAAAACTCGGGCGAAAAGACTGTCTTTCAAAGTTTATGAAAGGGGAAAAAATAAACGTTTCAAAAATTTGCACTCTAAAAAACATTAACATGAAATAAATTCAAGCGTAGATGCAGAATTCCTCGTTTATTTCGTGCAATAAAGGCGAGTATCTTTACCTAAATGAATCAAGTCACAGGTACTTGGATTGATTTCGAAATATCGCATTGAGAGATTGCTTATGGTTGCATTCATCACAGAAGGAAGAAACTATCAAGAGTCATATGAAAAGTGACGATTTTGCTGCATACCTTATGGCCCATTGCTGCTATATCAGCATAGGCGACATTTGATTCTGGTCTTACAATGTAATCTCTATTTGATGGTCTTGGTACACGTGCTCTTCCAATAAAGCCTTTATCTCCAGGTCTTCTTGGCCTGCGGGGAAATAATGAAAGATGAAATGCCAAACGAAATAAACTCAATACATTTGCTATGTACCTATGTAATTTAGAGTTTTTGTAAGTAAGGTACCAAGTGCGAGCAGTAAATAATACATACAAACAAATGTAAAATTCTCAAATCACGTAATGCAAGAAAAAGGAAGAAAGACTTCCCATCACTTAACAGTGGATATTACAAACCGTTTTTCATCTTGCAATGCATTATTGATTGAAGAGTTTCCATCTTGGCTTTCGTCAACAGAGCTAAATGAAAAACGAGAACAAACTCGTTAATATCAGAACTCATTTCTTCGAATTGCAGGTAATATTAGTATAAATCTGAATAATAAAAAACAACAGCAACTTTACTATCACGTAAAGTCCAGAGCAAATTCCTAGGTCAACAAGAACAATCGCTAATGTCGAGTATCTGTTCCCATCACGACAACTTTGACTGTCAGCAAACGCTTGCGAGGGCGAAAGGATGTTATTCCAAGAAATTGCATTAATCTCTCAAGTCAAAACACTTCTGAAATTCCAGAAGATCTGGATTCTTTTTATTTCCAAAATTCCTACAGCAACAAAAGTTTTGTATTTTGTATTTTTAAAATTAAACCTTAGTCTTCTCTTTTTAAATGATGGGACATTCATTCTGTCGCGTTCTTCTCTCTCCTCTCTTGTCATATCCTTGAAATTTGTTTGTACACCAAAAATAGGCCTTGCCCATTGAGCTGAAATGTATTAAAGGAGAGTGAAGAAAAAATTGCCAGAAATTACGCTTCAACAAAAGTAATACAAACTTGAAAATAAGTCTCCAGAAAGGTAGGTTTCAACTTCACTGTGTAAAATGAAGTTAATCAGACGTTTGACAAGTCAGAGAAAAAAAAGTAAAATAGAAATACAAAAGGTTAGCTAAGAAACAGCAAAGATTCAGAAAAATGAAAACATATCCATAAAAAAGAATATCTAATTATAACAGATCACAGACGGTGAAAATTGTTTAGAATTTGGGATGAAAGGAAAATTCTTATTACGTAACACGCGCTGACAGCGAGAATCTCCATATACGTTTTTCTTACTTATTATACCAGGTTTTTTTCATACAACAGTCAGTGGCAGGTACGGAGTTACTGTATTTACCCGAATTAGTGCCCATGCACAAAAGAGCAACCCCTCTTTTCGTTTAGTTCGTGAAATCAGCACCTCTTCGAAATTGAGCACCCATGTTACGCATGATATGCGCTCTTTTATATTAATGCTGTTTAAACTGTTGCTTTTCTTTTCCAACCGTATTTCCCAAACCGTTATCTCTTTGCTATATAAGTGAAGGTCTGAAGAAAAATTGAAATGAGGCCTTAACAGTTAGTCTTTAGCAAATAATTTTTATTATCAAAGTTTTGCTCCTCGAATATTTGCAGCGTCAGTTGTTGTAAATTGCTACGTAATTAATGGCTATTTGGTTATTTGGCTCACTTAATTAACATAGGACAGTAATTCTGTCAATACGCTAAATCAAAACTGCATTTTAAAATGCAAATCAAAGTTAATGTACTTACATACAATTTTGCCAGCTAAATTTCTATTTTGCCTTGTTTCTTTCGGATGTTTAAATAAAAGCATCACTGCCCTACCAATGCCACTCATCTTTAATGCACCCTTATCCAAAGGTGGAAACTAAAATTAAATATGACAGGATTCATCATTCACGTTCAGAATAAAATGAAGTATTTGTAATTCTTATGCAGTTATCTTCAATGACTTTTGTTTTGATATTTTCTTTTGTTTTAAAACATCCGCTTAATTGTCACAAAAAGAAGCATGAATTGACAGAAGTGCAAAGCCCTTTGGAGTCAAAGAGACAATCTTTGAGATCATTTCCAAGTAAACAATTCGAAAAGTTGGGACATTTTTGGGACATTTTTGCTTATCACCCTTTAATCTCTTTTACATTAAAAAGGTCATGCTCGGTACTCGATTCATTTTCTCTATCTATACTGTGCTGAAGTGAATTAAGTTCAGATTACATCTTTTAAAATCATAAAAACAAAATTGCTTCAATAAACCGAAAGTGCAGTTAACCATACAAAATTTTGTTAAGAAATTTACCGCAGAAAGAATTTTCAAGAATTCTTTACGGATCATAAGATGTGGTAGCGAATGATCTGGCAGAGGAGATAACCAATCCTAGGAAAAAGAATATTTGACAATAAAAAATCTTCAAAACAAAAATATTTGGAACGAACAACGAAATTTGTAAAATTTTTACATTTCTATATCTTGGGAGGTTGTTCTCTGAAAAAGCTATTCAAAATAAAACGAATGGGGACAAATGAAAGTGATATTTTAGCAAGACCAGAGACCCTTAGTCTTAAAACTTCAAAACAAAATAACTTAAATATCCACCATACTTTAATTTCTAGTTTAAAGTGTTATGTCTATATTGTCTTACTTCAATTAAAATAAATTAGTAACATTAAAACATTCTTGCATCAAAACTTATGGCTTAACTTCCAACCTCAGTGAAAATCCGCTACAATTATTGCTTATAGTGATTTACGTACCTTCATTACGGGCAAAATTCCGCAATCAATAAAAGTATGTTGCAAATCAGACCTGCAAATGAAACAAATTGGTTGGAGTGCTGCCTTGAGGAGTAGGAATAGAATCAGAGAATTCTGGTACAGGGCTGTTTTAAGGGTACACGGAAAGGTGTTGTGCTGGAAGTATTTCTAATGAAATGAGTTGGTCATTTGTATCAAGAACTGACCAAGACATTCAGAAATTTATTTGTTTAATGCCAACGGCTTGGTACACTTACAACGCAAGCCACACAATGGTAAAATAAATTGGAAATGAAAACCAAAACAGTTATTCGAAAAGACATTGTTCTATGACCAAGTACAGTAATTCTGAAATATTAGAATATTTTCTAAAGATAGATTTATATTTATATTTATAGGGTCACTTTGTAAGACCAGTTTCAGGTTGTGTCAAATTTAATTAATTAAATTTTACATAAAAGCGACATAAGAGCGACGTTGACTTTATATGCAGTTAGTCTTGCGTCGATCTTAATTCAAAATTAAATTTGAACTTTCGATAAATGAAATTAAAATTCTGTTAAATCAAATTTATGTTCATTGGAAAATGATGTCAGATGGCATTAAACCCGACCAAAATGCGGCTGTATAAAGTAATGCTGCATTTATGTCAAACTTGTAAATTAAGTTCCGCAAATCCAATAAATTTGCCACTTTATACGGGTGAATTTAAGTCGAACTTGATTCAAAACTTGTTTGGATTAAACGAAAAGCGACCTAAAAGCGGCAGGCCTTATAAATTCCACATTACTTTAACATCAACAAGAGTGCGTACGCAAGCTATTTCAAATAAGTGTGTTTCCAAAAAAAATTGAAAAAAACGCAAACGGCAGAAAGTAGGATTTTTTCTGAATTATTTCAACTTGGTTGAAAACAACCAGAGCAACTGACGATTCTCCTCTCATCTTTACCTTGAAACTTGAAATTCAAACGCAAATTCAATGATTAACTAAATGAAATAATACGAAAAGAGTTCTACCCATAGCTTAATAAAACATAGAGCTTGTACGTACTTGTTTAAATGAGTAACAACACTGTCAAGAAGTTTCATTTTCTTTGTAGCAGCACGACCTGCTTGATTTAACATTCTGTCTTCCTAAAACGATACAAAATCAAATAGCCTTTAAAACAGAACATATTATTACCCATTGAAAACAGAAAAGTGAATAAATGAACTAAATCTTACTTCAGCCGCATCTTTCATTTTTCGTATCATTGCTGCTATGATGTCATCATTGTCATTAATTATGTCAAAATCCTATACCGAAAGAAAGTTGGAAAATTGTTAATGATAAGAAACAGAGTTTCAAACACCTATACTAAAACAAGATGAAAACCTATACTGAAACAAGATGAAACCCTATCCTGAAACAAGATGAAACCCTATCCTGAAACAAGATGAAAACCTATACTGAAACAAGATGAAAACCTATACTGAAACAAGAAGAAAACCTATACTGAAACAAGATGAAACCCTATCCTGAAATAAGATGAAACCCTATCCTGAAACAAGATGAAAACCTATACTGAAACAAGATGAAAACCTATACTGAAACAAGATGAAACCCTATCCTGAAACAAGATGAAACCCTATCCTGAAACAAGATGAAAACCTATACTGAAACAAGATGAAAACCTATACTGAAACAATAAGAAAACCTATACTGAAACAAGATGAAACCCTATCCTGAAATAAGATTAAACCCTATCCCGAAACAAGATGAAAACTTATACTGAAACAAGATGAAAACCTATACTGAAACAAGATGAAACCCTATACTGAAACAAGATGAAACCATATACTGAAACAAGATGAAAACTTATACTGAAACAAGATGAAAACCTATACTGAAACAAGATGAAAACTTATACTGAAACAAGATGAAACCCTATACTGAAAGAAGATGAAAACCTATACTGAAACAAGATGAAAACCCATACTGAAAGAAGATGAAAACCTAAACTGAAATAAGAAGAAAACCTATACTGAAACAAGATGAAACCCTATACTGAAACAAGATGAGAACCCATACTGAAAGAAGATGAAAACCTAAACTGAAATAAGAAGAAAACTTATACTGAAACAAGATGAAACCCTATACTGAAACAAGATGAGAACCCATACTGAAAGAAGATGAAAACCTATACTGAAACAGGATGAAAACCCATACTGAAATAAGAAGAAAACATATACTGAAACAAGATGAAACCCAATACATAAACAAGACCAAACCCTATGCTGAAACAAGATGAAAACCTATACTGAAACAAGAAGAAAACCTATACTGAAACGAGATGAAAACCTATACTGAAACAAGATGAAAACCTATAATGAAACAAGAAGAAAACCTATACTGAAACAAGATGAAAACCTATACTGAAACAAGATGAAACTATACTATAAGGGCCAAACTTACTCTTTTTGTTCGTCTTCTTTGTCTCATTGCCTAAAATTAACGCAAAAAACAAACAATAATTAAACATTTGTGACAGATGAAATAGTTTAAAAGCTCGTAAAATATCTGATGCAGGAAATCTGATAAATGAAATCAAATTTTACAAAGTAAAACAAAAAGTGAAACAAATAGAAATAGTACGAATAGGGAAGAAATTGCAGGTTTCTATACTGGAATCTCAATACATGGGTATGCAATGGTCACTGAACAACCTATCACAATGCATATATCTATGTATTTCAGCTTTTATTAAATGAAATTCTAATTTTGTTTTAAGATGCAATTTTCAACAAGATTACCTCCTTCTTCCGCTGCATCATGAGATCAAAATCAGAGACCATTCTAAATATGAGAAAATTCTAATCAACATATGAATGGGAAAACATTCTACAAGCTTGATTGATGTATATACACATATATGATTTTCTTTTTTAGATTTAGATTTTTAGATTTGATGAGACTTTTGACTCTAGTTTTGAAACATTACGGCGATAACTAATACAGCTGCTTAAGTTATCGTTAAATGTTTTACTTTTCAACTTTATAAACAGTATTTTATAGAGTATATTACATTAAATCCTATTTAAACATAAGTGCCGTTAAAGATTAATTACGAGTGTACATGAATGCACATCTACACTGTATATTTTCCCATCAGAAGATTATATAAGACATTAAGAGGACACAGTCATTTTTAGCAAGGCCAACAGATCTCAAAATCTTGACAGCTCAAAATGGCCATTTTTATTTAGAAACATGCTTCACTCTTTCAACAAAGAATTTTCAGACTCAGACTCAGATTTCTCATTGAAAGTTGTGTATATGTATGGTGTTGAAAAAGGCTCAGCATAGCCGAAACAAGAAAATTTCAAAACGGGAGGAGAGCTTTAAGCTGTATGACTTGGCGAGTTACTGAGGGATTTTATTGAGCTCTGTAGCTCAGTAAAAACGTTTGGCTCTCTGGTCATGCAGCCCAGTTTCAAATCCCACTTATTGCGGTATGCCGATTGTGGAAAAATCCATAGGCAAATGAATATGTGTACCTAACTAAAACTTTGATTTGTTGATGTATTCTTATTGAAAAGATCAAGGAAAATTGTCTTGCATCATTTTTTTTGCTCGATGTTATTTCCATACAGTATCAGAGCCCCCCAGACAATATTTGTAATGAGAAGCAAAAACGTTATTATTGACTCGTAGCTTGATATTGAATAAAAGGAACAAAATAATTCTTACGTTTCTTTAAATTGTTCCTCATCACTACTATCTTCATCTTTAGGCGATGGTACTCTTCCAATATCATTATTGATCGCTTCTTTTTCCTCAGCTTCCAATTCTTGTTCTGGTTTCTCTTCAACATCACCATCATCATCCGAAATTACTGGTCTAGATTTTGCTACAATAACAAACAAAAAATAAAATATATTTCTATATGCGTTTCTTGAATGGTAATCAAAATTAATAAAGCTGGTAACTCTTTTGACCTCCTTATCCATGAAAGTCTCCTCGTCCTGCACCAGCGCCTGTCTCTTAATTCCTAACAGTCCTCTATCCCTTTAGAACTGTTTTAATATCCATGCTGTTTTCTCATTTCTCTCGTTCTATTAGTTTCTATTGACCTTTGTCCTTTAGCATTCCTCTTGCTTTACTTTTGTTATTTCAACATTCGAGCCTCAACTGCTTGATAAGAGAATTGACAAGACTCAAGTTAGCTTGCCATGATTCAACAGCTTTGGATTAACAATTATGAATTTAAAATCGATTACTGAAATAACATTCAAAAGTAGTCACTATAATAAAGCAGACCAAATCAGAGAGAAATAAGACTTACATTTTGCTTTCTCTCGACTTAGCTCTTCTTCTCCAAAGCCCTAAAGAAAATGAATCAATTCAAAAATATTATCTGCTGACAAGGACAGAATAACTTTATGTATGCAAGTGTAATAGTGATTTTTCATGAGTTGAAAGTCAATAAAATTGTATGAAGATTGTCAAGAAAAATGAACATTGAAATCTTAGGCTACAAGAATGTTAGTTAAGACGACCTGCTTAACCAACAAAAAGGGGAATTGGGCGTTCCAGGCAACTGGTTGGAGCGAAATACTGACAAAGTTTTACGTAACTTATCATGTTACAAGTGTAAGAAAAAGGGCAAAATAAAGATTCTGAAAAAAATTGGTTGAAAGAGGAAGTTTCTTGTCTTTTCCAAACTCGTGCTTCGATCAGAACTCTCTGAATGTTGGCTTACTATATTCATTAATAGAATAAGAAACAATTAAAAAAACATTTCATTACCTCAAATTCCTCTTCCTCGTCACTTTCACCAAATATATCAGCAATTAGACCACCAACATCACCTCCTCTGAGAAAATAAAACGATTTTACAAATCAGTAAAATTTCTACAGAAAGTTAAAAAGTGTTTTCAGAATTCGGCGCTTTGCTCAAAAACTATTCTAAAAATGTCTTGTCAAAAATATTTAAACTGCAAACTATGACAAAAAGCTACCTATTTTCCTATTTCAACTGCAAAGATTTACATAATGAATCAACTCAAGTACGAGAAATCGAAATTTTATTTTGGCAAATATTAACTCAAATCTACTGTACAAAACCCATGTATGACACGGTTTCCAAACCGAAAAGATACACCCTAAATCCATGATTATGATCATATAGGGCCGATCTACACGAAGGCCCAAAACATGCACTATTGCATTCTTGAGAGGATTATCCCTGCTTTCATGTAGATGGTCACTTTCAGAATTTTGCCCAGTCCCAAATTTAAAGCAAGGATGAATAAAGGCATTGATGACAGCTTGGGCACTTTGGAGATGATCTCCAGTGTTCTAATTGTCATCACCAACCCAAAGCTCGCTTTCAATTGCAATTTACAACGCAAATTCAAATTTGTTGACAAATAGCACTGATGATGGAAATAAATAACCACTGAGACATCAACTGCAAGGCTTCTCAAAAATAAGGACAGAAATGGAGGAACTTGAGTTTGGGCATTTGCAGCCTGCTTCTCTGGGAATGTTCAATCATAATGATAAAACCTGCAACAAGGTAATTGGGAGGAGCAATTTCTAATCTTCTATTCTCTTGAAAGGCCAATACCCTCTAGCATTAAGGGTGATATCTGCTGTCAGTAGTTTGATGGTCTTTGACGTATTGAAGGCTCCTAAGAGAACGGGAAAATTGGCCGCTATCCTTTGTTTCAATATATGATTGTTTGCCTTTGATTATGACTGGTCTCCTTGTTGGCCTGAAAAACGTACGGATGGAATAAAGGGGAGGAAGTACTACAGTAAAAAGGAGAGAAAACTCAGATCTTTGATGGAGATTGGACTTCAGTTGATGTTGGTTGGATCTGAACTTCATGAGAACGAATGTTCGAAATTGAATTCTGGAATAGCTGGAAATAAACTGAATGTTGTATTTATATTTTGACCAGAAAGGAACCCATATTGAACTAAATTATCGCGAAGTTTAAAGTTATTCAAAGATCGGAACTCAAGTCAAATAAACCTTTCACAGCTTTATTTAAATCTGAATATTGTTGGACTGGACTGCCTAAATCAGGCTTTGATATTCTCATTCTTTGGAAACTTAAGGATTTTATTTTATGCCATACGTTAGTTGTTCTTAGCTTCGGGATTAGTAACAGATTTGTGATCCGAAGATCATGGTTTACGTCTTTCTAAAAAATAATCTTTCATCAATAAGGAGCTCAGGCTTTTGAGCTTTTTGAAATTTTCAAATACAAGGAGTCTTATTGTTTGAACAGGGATGGTTGTCTCTTTCGATTTAGCCAGCAAAATTTCAAAAAGCTAAGAAAATTTCGAAAGTAAACTGATTAGCCTGTTTTCCCCTTACTAAATGGGACCTTTACTTTTTAGCTGTCTAGCAACAATCACTTGCATTGTTTGCTCAGAAGAGTTTCTTGTCAAACTGACTTTAATTTTTCTCATACTTGAATGGGTTAGAAATTGGCTTATTGTTACCCTCGCCGAAAAGCCCTCATTACTTGTAGCAGTATTGTCTTCTTCCTGAGCTTGCCAAATTCTCACTTAGACTTATTATCATTTGTAAGACAATCATCTTCAGAAGCAAAGTGCATAGTTATTTCTTAATCTGAGTTGTCTTTCCTGGCTTCAGTTTCTTCCAGAATGTCTTTGGATCTAAATTCCATCTTCCAATATCTTTTTGATTTGAAGTAGTAAAATTTCAAACATTGTTGCAGATCTCTACAATAATTTCGCTGCTTTTCAATTTTCAAAGTTTTCATATGTCCTAGATTTAATAACCTTTAACAACTTTTTTCTTTTAGACTTAGAAAGTCCCATGGCGGAGGGCAGTTGGTAAACAAAGAAATGATATATTGATTCTTACCCTTTCTGTGGATCTGCTTGCTTTTTATCATCAACCGCCACACTATTTATTTGCTCAGGTTCTAAAAAGCAACAATAATATGTTGGCTTATGTGATAATACTAGAAATCAAAGTGATCGTGAGAAAGCTGTATTAAATACTATGATGGTTCTGCGTTTTTCTCACAAGTAAATAAGCATAATAACAATATTTCTGTCTCAATCTTAGTCAAAACCAATAACCACAATCACAAAGATTAGATTTAATAGATATGGAGACTTGGTTTTCTCAGTTAAATCAATGATCAACATCTGGGTAAATAAGATTTCATAATGATAAATGGATATTCAGCCGCTTCATATCAAAAGGTGCCTTCAAATCCAGATTTGATGTCATGTAAAATTATCTTGAATTTGGATGCAGTAATTATCATGGGTACCTTTACGATAAACTAGGCAGCATTAAACAGACTTGATTTCATTACGATCAAAAGAAGAGGCCAATGGTACTGCAAGCCAAGTTACCGCATTGATTATGAAATAGAATTTCCAAAAGAAGAATGAACATAAAGCAAAGTAAGATGCAAGTTAATACATAAGTGACGTTAATGAAAAAAATACAAGGAAAACAATAAAAAATAACTTTTATATATTATGTTCATGCATCACGTTAAAAAGCACATTTATTACTTTTTCTGGGTCTAAAGTCGACTTATTCCAATAAATTGTGAGATACGTTTTCATATTCTATGGATAGGAAATGAGAAAAAAACTGAGACTATGTTGCTATGTACTTTAAACCTAATTTATGGTAAGGGGACAAGCTCATCACAAAATCCATCGTGAATTGTGAGATTCCTTTGATATTCAATGAAGTAGATTTGTAAAAACAACCAAGACTATGCTGACATATCAAAGAAAGTCAAATTTTCGACAAGAGGAGAAAGGGATGTCCTATTTTCATTTGCCTCTGCATAATTTTTGTCATTTCTTTATTGGTCTGCTACACCGGGGAAACGAAAATTTGTTTGGTTAATTTTTTCTATTATAATTAGCCTCAAGAACAGAATTTCATATATGTACTTATGTACCCTTCTCCTGATAGAAAAAGCACAGAATTTTCCATGCAAATCCCTTCCTTTCCGTATTTTTCTGTGCCTAACATTATGAAATTTCTTGCAGAAATTCAGATTATTAAATAATCAAGCAAATCCTAAATGAATGAAAATTTTTTTAAGGAAATTACCTTTATTTGGTGAAACTGGAAGTGTTACTGGATCATCTGGCTTATCTAATTCAGTTGCAAATCCTTCAAGCTCTGGTGAAATATGATTTCCATCACTGGTTTCTTTCAAAATATCACTAATAATGGCATGCTCTGGCCCTGATATATCACCAATATCGCTAAAGGGTGAAGGCACAGGCGCATCTATATAGTCTTCTTCATCATCATCTTGTAAATGACTTTGATCTTGTTCTTCATTGTCATTGATGTTATCTAAATCATTTTCAGTTCCAATTACATTATCTTTCTCAGTATCTGTATTGTTATCTGATGCACTGTCTAAATTAGCATCATTCTGGTTGTCATCTTCTTTAGGACTGAAAGCCTCATTATTCTCTTCATCAGAAATATCTTCAAAATTTGGGCTGTGTGAAGAAGCCTGTTTTGATTTTGTATTTTCTTCAGCATTCTCCTTGAAGCTTTCTGTTGACTTTTCTATGCGTAAATCATCAGAAGTCTCATATGAATCCTTCTGACCCATTTGATCTTGCACCAATTCTTCTATTTGCTGTTCATTCTCTTTCTCTTCTGTCTCATCTTCTTGAGTTGGTGAAATATTCTTCATTTCTTTGTGAGCGATGCGTCTTTTAGCTGTTTCTTGTGGCATGGGAGATGAATCACTTTCATCATCTGAGCTTTGTTCTTCAGGGGATCCCAATGGTGTCACATCTTCTATTTCCATATCTTTGTTTCTGAGAATAGAAGGTCCTTTAAATAATCTCCTAAAGTTGAATGCATGCTGCCAGCCAATGCTGACTTGGTAGCCAAGCAAAGTGATATCTTAAATCTCTAATGAATTGCTGCATAATAAGAATTTTAGGCTAAAAGAATCAAAAAAGTCAGGAAAATGTTTGTTGATGCTACAACATTCTCATCAGTTACTGTTAAGCATTTTTGCATTTATTTAAGACAACCTTAGATCATCAAAAAATAGCAAAGCACATCAATGCAAAATGTTCCCACTTATCAGAGGGCAAAATTATGATGCTTTACTTAATCTGAGCTTACTAGTGTTACTCGAAGTCTGATCAACTATAAACTTACTGAAATAAAAAATGAGATAACAAAAAGAGCATTCCAAATCCAAAAACAGGCCCATAAAATTAGGGGCTCATTTAATGAGACTTGATATCTGCAGAGTGATCCAGCTGTTTGAGAACTATGTCAGTCACCTCTATAGTTTCTTTCACTGTTATCCTTCTTTAAACATCATGTGAGCTAGCATTTTTCACAAATTTGGGTGGCTCTTGGTGATTCTGGATGACGCAGGAAAGATTTTGGAGACTCTGGGTGGCTCTGACTGATTTGGGTTATTAATGTTGGTTCTTATTAATTTGAGCTAATTCATCATAACCTTGGCCTATCGATTCAATTTTTCACTTCATCTTAGATTTCAAAATCGAGGAAGTCAAGAAGGGATGACAAAAAAGACTCAATTTTCTCACTCCATTTGTTGAAAGTCATTTTGCCAGGGCAGTCCTTTTATTACTGAAGATTGGTACAGTGTATCTTATGATCCAAATACTTAATTAATTTTTTGAATTTTTGTATGGATATGCTGAAATAGAGATAAATCGTGGATGCCCAGTTTTAACCGTTTTTGGCTGAAAATGGACACAAAAATATTCAAATTTTATTGTATTGTAAAGTTTGAAAGGCAAGCAAACAGTGGTTTTGTCAACAAACACAAATAAGATGTACGGTGCAGTCAAAATAAACATCGTAGTAACAAATCATGATTAAAAAAATAATCGAAAGTTTGTTTTCCTTTGCATGCATTCACTGCTATGATGGTTCTTAGATAGTTCTGAGCTATTTAATCAGTGTCACAGATTAATGTTAAAGCTTAAAATTATTCCCATAATTGGTAATTTGTTCTGATATCAAGCTCGGGGGAGTACTTCAATCATTCAGTATACTAGACATGCTGCCAAATGGGTATCTTTTTCAGCGACAATTTCCCTAAATTTGGGTTGGTTTTTTTATAAAGGATCCCTACATGCGTTTCTTTTTCAGTGCAAATGCCTTTTGCTGCATTTAGAGTTTCCTTAGGCATTTAAATTGGGTTGAAATATTTGAGATATTGGTACAAATGTCTGTAAATTTTCGTTGTTGTGGTACCATGACTAACAGAATTTATTGGTAGACATGGGTGGGTTTGGAAAAACTGGGCGGCACATCTAGTCTTTTTCAACAATGAAGTACCACCCAGGTCTGTCAGCCCCATCAGGAGCACCAGCATATCTTTTTTCACTTAAACATTATTACTTTTGTTTACAAATCAATGAATGCGCTTTCTTCCACTTGCTTTCACAATAATTTCACACCAAGTTCTTCAGTTCACCGATTGACCTGACCGTTGTTGTCGAAGGACAAAAAATTAGAATAGAAAAACAGAATCAACCCAAACAAAAAGGATAATTCGTAAATTCGATAACCTGAAAAAGCTTTAGATTACCTGATTTTGTAAATTTTGATTACCTTGTTGAATTCGATAGATCTTCATATAAAAAAATCTAACTGCCAAAAACCGTCTCGTTACTTTTTTACAGCAAGCAAACTTCGCAAAAAGGCAACTTTCGATTGCGTTTCCTTTCACTTCACGGTCGCCATGTTTTTGCAAAAAGCGCATGCGTACGTGCTGGTGTTATCGAAAAATGTGGAGCCAGGTCCAAAACGCAGACCACGCAGACTTGGAATTTGAAAGCCTCCCCCCCCCATGTCCGCACATTAGTAGTTAGCCCCCCATGACCATGGTAGCCCCGTCAATCCATCAGGACTGCTTTTCACGGGCCCGTGCTACGTGCTACTTACAAGAAAAATCAACAAATAAATCCTTGAGCAGTACAAAATTTCAGTATTCTAAATTTTTAGACATACTTAAAGCTTTCTTTCGGCTGACACTCCTCAGAGTGTACATAGTGTAAACGTCAGAAACAGACCGAAACATGCCGAAACATTTGATACTGGCAGAATTTATACCCAGATTCGGAGGAAATGCACTAATCAGAAAGCGAAGCTGAACTCGAAGCGAAGCGAAGAATGCCCCCCCCCCCTATAAATCTCAGTAACTATGATAATTAGGACCATGATGCTTGGTATATATGACTAGTGATCCTTCAATACTAGCAAAATAGGGGCTAATTGACACGTGATAGGGTCGGGCTAGGGTCCTGACTACTATGAATGTTGAAAAAGTCGTAAAAGTTAAAACATTTTTGGTTACTTTCCCTGAGAATGGTGATATGATTGAGCTGGATAGAGCGAAGTACTAAAAAGTGGATCTTAAAGTAAACGTATACCAAAAATAGGGACAGTGCTTACAAAAGTTGAAAAGCCGCAGTTTGACACGTGACAAGGGGAACAGTCACTTGGTTAGGAAGAAATGCTAGAAGAAAGAGCCATGGCGAGTTGAGTCTCATTGCATAGACAACACTCAATAACGCAGGTGAAATACAGCAAAAAATAGTGTTAGCTTAAACGACTTATACGACTTGTATGGCCACTCCCTAGCTACTAGCGATTGCTGAAATGAATTGGAGCGAAACTTAGCGAAACAAATGGACCGATTCAGTTTCAGTTCAGTATTTCGGTAATCAAATTTGTGCCAGAAGAGGAGCCACAAGTCAGATAATATCTGAATCTTTGAACCTACCCTACAAACCCTAATTAGCCTTTTCTGGTGTTTTCATTATTATCATTCAGCGCTCGTCTCTGCCATTATTCAGGAGAATTCACAGTAGCTGTCCAAAAAGCCGCACTACTGAGTTATTCGTTTGACAACGTAATAAGTTGCAACTGCGTCTCTCACCTTGCAACACTAAAAAACTTCATCGGAATTCTTTGCAAAAGTCAATTCAAATTGCTTACTGATACCGTTACTGATACCTTGCATAAATTTCTGTATTATGCCTATTAAGACTGAAAAAAATTGGCGCACTTCGTATTTTAACATGAAAGTGGACGGATTTTTCTGTGTGTAGGATGAACCACAGTTTTTTTCTAAACTAGCAATATCCGCTGACAATAACCGCCTACACCTAAACCCACATCTGTGTCTATGCCTTCACCTGCACCTATGCCTACATCTACACCTACATCTGTGCCTATACCTATGCCTATGCCCACACATAAAGCTGTGCATATGCCTTCGCCTCTGCCTACACCTATATCTGTGTCAAAGCCTACACCTATGCCTACAACTACACCTGTGCCTGTGCCTATGCCTATGCCTTCACCTATACCTGTGCATATGCCTTCGCCTCTGCCTACACCTATATCTGTGCCTAAGCCTACACCTATGCCTACATTTACACCTGTGCCTGTGCCTATGCCTATGCCTTCACCAATACCTGTGCATATGCCTTCGCCTCTGCCTACACCTATATCTGTGTCTATGCCTTCACCTACACCTATGCCTACATCTACACCTACATCTGTGCCTATACCTATGCTTATGCCCACACATAAAGCTGTGCATATGCCTTCGCCTCTGCCTACACCTATATCTGTGTCTAAGCCTACACCTATGCCTACAACTACACCTGTGCCTGTGCCTATGCCTATGCCTTCACCTATACCTGTGCATATGCCTTCGCCTCTGCCTACACCTATATCTGTGCCTAAGCCTACATCTATGCCGACAACTACACCTGTGCCTGTGCCTATGCCTATGCCTACACCTATATCTGTGTCTAAGCCTACACCTATGCCTACAACTACACCTGTGCCTGTGCCTATGCCTATGCCTTCACCTATACCTGTGCATATGCCTTCGCCTCTGCCTACACCTATATCTGTGCCTAAGCCTAAACCTATGCCTACATCTACACTTGTGCCTGTGCCTATGCCTGTGCCTATGCCTATACCTGTGCATATGCCTTCGCCTCTGCCTACACCTATATCTGTGCCTAAGCCTACAACTATGCCTACATCTACAAGTGTGCCTATGCCTATGCCTATGCCTATACCTGTGCATATGCCTTCGCCACTGCCTACACCTATATCTGTGCCTAAGCCTACACCCATGCCTACATCTACACCTGTGCCTGTGCCTATGCCTATGCCTATGCCTATACCTGTGCATATGCCTTCGCCTCTGCCTACACCTATATCTGTGCCTAAGCCTAAACCTATGCCTACATCTACACTTGTGCCTGTGCCTATGCCTGTGCCTATGCCTATACCTGTGCATATGCCTTCGCCTCTGCCTACACCTATATCTGTGCCTAAGCCTACAACTATGCCTACATCTACACGTGTGCCTATGCCTATGCCTATGCCTATGCCTATACCTGTGCATATGCCTTCGCCACTGCCTACACCTATATCTGTGCCTAAGCCTACACCCATGTCTACATCTACACCTGTGCCTGTGCCAGGCCTATGCCTTCACCTATACCTGTGCATATGCCTTCGCTTCTTCCTACACCTATATCTGTGCCTAAGCCTACATCTATGCCGACAACTACACCTGTGCCTGTGCCTATGCCTATGCCTACACCTATATCTGTGTCTAAGCCTACACCTATACCTACAACTACACCTGTGCCTGTGCCTATGCCTATGCCTTCACCTATACCTGTGCATATGCCTTCGCCTCTGCCTACACCTATATCTGTGCCTAAGCCTACATCTATGCCGACAACTACACCTGTGCCTGTGCCTGTGCCTGTGCCTATGCCTATGCCTATAACTATACCTGTGCATATGCCTTCGCCTCTGCCTACACCTATATCTGTGCCTAAGCCTAAACCTATGCCTACATCTACACTTGTGCCTGTGCCTATGCCTGTGCCTATGACTATACCTGTGCATATGCCTTCGCCTCTGCCTACACCTATATCTGTGCCTAAGCCTACAACTATGCCTACATCTACACGTGTGCCTATGCCTATGCCTATGCCTATATCTGTGCATATGCCTTCGCCACTGCCTACACCTATATCTGTGCCTAAGCCTACACCTATGCCTACATCTACACCTGTGCCTGTGCCTATGCCTATGCCTATACCTGTGCATATGTCTTCGCCTCTGCCTACACCTATATCTGTGCCTAAGCCTACACCTATGCCTACATCTACACCTGTGCCTATGCCTGTGCCTGTGCCTATGCCTATGCCTATACCTGTGCATATGCCTTCGCCTCTGCCTACACCTATATCTGTGCCTAAGCCTACACCTATGCCTACATCTACACCTGTGCCTGTGCCTATGCCTTCGCGTATGTCTTTGCCTACATCTAGGCATATGCCTACGTCAATGCCTACGTCAAAGTTTACGACTACAACTATGTCGGCATAGGTGTCTGCTGTCTTCTCGGGCATTGTGGCTACATAAACCAAAATAAAATTGTATATTAAAATTTAAATGAAAATGGGAATTAAAAACGTCAAACACACTTTTTAGATCATTTAAAACTAAAAAGTAAAAAAAGCAAACTCATAAGAATTGCTTTAGGCAGGATTTGAACTCAGGTCAGGAGCACGAGGAGAGCTCCAACCACTCGGCTACCCAGCCTGCTTCTTTTCTTCAATACACCTTTTCAACTAAGGGCCTCGTTTTCAAAAAATTTTAAAATTGTTTCACAGAAGGATTTCGACGTCAGATTCGAATTCAGCACCTTTGTTTTAGTGTTTGGGCAAATTTTTACGCTTCTAGTCCTTACGATGCTGATTTTATAGCGACTAAAAGTTTGAAAAATTATAAGGGATTTGACTGTGAAAAATGACTGAGGGTGTAAAATTTCACCCCGAGCGATTTTTCACGGTCAATTCCTTTATAGATTTTCAAACTTTCCGCCGCTATAAAATCAACATCGTAGGGACTAGAAGCGTAAATATTTGCGTCAATACTAAAATGAAGGTGCTGAATCCGAGTCGGAGGTCAAAATTTTCATACGAACAAATTTCCGTAAATTTTGAGAACGAGGCTCTTAGTTGAAAAGGTGTATAACAGTAATCTCCTACTGGTCCTCATATTCATGGAATGGAGAAACAAAACACGTCAAGAAACAACATCAAACGAATTTAAAATTATTCCAAAAGCGAATTGTAGTTTTGAGACGTCTGCACGACCATTTAACAACACTCTTATCACGGAAATCACAGAAAGAAAAATAATTCTTTAGCAAAAGTTTCCCTCCTGAGGGGAGTCGAACTCCCAACTCAGCTTTGCAGCTCCCGAGACACGGTGCTTTAGTGACCGAGTTACCATGCCTTCAAAGAATCCAGCGATAATCCCCGCAGAGAAAATAATCGGGCGATTGTTCAAACAGACACCAATGACGCACAGCAAAGAAGGGTTAGCCCCAATTACCCCAGAAGCAAAGGCAGTTCGTAAAAAGCGAAATAGTGATGAAACGCCTACACCACAGTCGGCAGAGCAGAGGGAAAGCGGAAAGGTTTACCATTGCCAAACTTCGGCACAACCCCTAAGACAAAATCGGTTGACTACTCCTATTTTTGTATATACTAGCCCTTGCCCGTCTAAGACCACCGCCTCGACAAGACCACCACCTACCATGAGCTTCACCAGTAACAACGCTGAATCGGAATCATAATCCGAATCTTTATTTTAAACCTTGATCTTGATCTAAATCTTATGGTACAGGCCAAGGGGCCTCCAAGTAAAAAGTGCTTGCTTGGACAAAAAAGAAAATAGACTTGCAAGCATGTTTTAGTATATAGACTAACCCTTGCCCATGTAAGAGTGTTGCCTCATAAGGACCACCACCTACCATAAACTCCGTTAATAACGACTTCCACCTTTAAAGGCATTGTGCATTGAAGTGGCTATATCTGCTGTTTATCTGAATTAAAATCACAATACAAATCTTTTTCAAAACCTTAATCTTGGTCTTAATTTTAATCTTAACCTTAGTGTTAATCTAAGTCTTCAACTTAAATTGAATCATGATGTTGATCTTAATCTAAATCTTAATCTCAGTTGTAATATATTAATCATAATGTTAATCTTAATCTTATTTAAAACTAAATCCTTAATCTTAATCTAAACCTTTTCTTAATGTTAAAGTGGAACTGAATCTTAAACCTAAAACTAATATATTTCCCTTGAAATTGTTAACCTGCAAACTTAATCCTTAATGAATTGAAATCATATAGGTCAATGTAATTTTATATTGAAAATTAAATGAAAATTTAGGTGAAAAATTAAAATTAGGGCTAACATAAAAGAATAGCTAACATAAAAATTAGAATTGAAATTAAAATTTAAATGTAAATTAAAATTCGAATTGAAATTTAAAGAAAATTGTCAACTTAAATAATTTCATTTTAACTCTTAATTTTCATTTATAATCAACCTCAGTCTCATCAAAACCTAATCTTTATGTCAATCTTAATCTTAATGTTATCCTTAATCTTAATTTAAATCTTGTCTTAATCTTAAAGTAGAACTGAATCTTAAACTTAAAACAAAAATTTATCTTCTCCAAATTTTAACCTGCAGTCTTAATGATAAATGGAAATCTTAAGTTCAATAAAATTGTATATTAAAATTTAAATGAAAATTAAGATGAAAATTGAAAGGAAATTGAAATCAAAATTAAAAGTATATGTAAAACTAAAATTTAAATGAAAATGAAAATGAAATATAAAAATTGCCTTAGGCAGGATTTGAACTCAGGTCAGGAGTAGGAGGAGAGCTCTCTAACCAATCGGCTATATCCAGCCATGCTTCTTCAATAACAATAATCTCCTAATGGTCCTAATATTCATAGAATAGGAAGATTCAAAACACTTCAAGAAACAACATCAAACGAATTAAAAAATTATTCCAAAAGCGAACTGCAGTTACGAGACGTCTGCACCACGCAAATCATAGAAAGAAAAATAATTCGTTGGCAAAAGTTTCTCTTCTGAGGGGAGTTGAACTCCCGAGTCAGCTTTTTAGCTCACGAGACACGTAGCTTTAGCGACTGAGTTACCATGCCTCGAAAGAATCCCCGTAGAGAAAACAATTGGGCGATTGTTCAAACAGGCACCAGTGACGCAGAAGGGTTGACTCTAATACCCCATGAGCAAAGGCAGTTTGTAGAAAGCGAAAGGGTGATGACACGCCTACACCACGATCGGCAGAGCAAAGGAAAAGTCGGAAATGGGTACCATTGCCATCCTGGGCACAACCGCTAAGACAAAATCGGTTTCCATGACTTCTCCCATTTTAATATATACTGACTTGTTTTAGTATATAGGATTTGGAGGACATCTGAGTCACGCCTGATTTTTTTACAAAATTTCAGAATGCATAGTTCATAATCTCAAAATTTCAGAATGCATAGAATCATAGTTCCTCTGATTTCCCATCCGGACTTTCCCACAAAAATATTTAATTATGCAAATGAGAAGTTCGACAATCTTCTTCACAACTAATGGAGTCACGTCTCAGTAAATATTGGGCGGAAAAAGCTAATTATCTGGCATTACCTAGATGCGTTCCATGAACACCCTCCATTATGTCCTTCGGACATAAAATTCTTTGTTCAAGTTTTTGTCTTTTGTTTTCCTTCCGTAACTTTATTACGTTAGCCTGAAGAAACTAAACTATTTTACAGAAACCATAGAGAATTAAATTGTTTTATCCTAAAAGTAACGCTGAACACATCAAGAGAAAGATTTATGCACGAAACGGTTGAGACTCCAAACGTCAAGTGCAGCGTTTCGATGACGTCACACAAATTTTGAATCGTAATAACTTCTGAGTATTAAGCCGAATCGAATTGGTGTTTTATAATTTTTTGCTCCATTTGAGATGCTCTTTCCGACCCGTGTCATTAAAAACACAAAATTGAAGCCTCAGATTTTCCCTGACCGTAAATAATCTGTGACGTCACAACCATTGATTTTCCAGAATGTTCCCATGTCTTAAAATGGCCAGGCACAACCAATGAGTCCAAAACTACTTTAAACATTCCGGTTACCCAGTGTGTTAGAATGTTGCCAAAAATTCCCTGTCTAACTAGGCTGTCCTCTCGTTTGGCTATTGTTGAACTTGGTTCAGAACAAATCATATTTTTGTTTATCATTCATGAACAGCAAGCCCCAGGGAAGATTTTTCCGCGAGTTGAACATCACAATTGATACGATTCGAATCTGGAATACATGATCGGGAATATTTCGTAATGGGACTAAATTGTATTTCTGTCATCAAATAAACCAATAAATTTTCCAGAGAACTGACCATGAACAGTAACATAACAAATAATACTACAATAATAAATATAATTAATATAAAATATTTTTCAATTAGATAGTATATTCAATAATTAAACAGTGTAGTAAACAATTTATTCAATTAAACACTGATCAATGTGTTTGTTCACATCGATATTGCTAAGATTCGAATCAAAACTTTTTTGACAAACAGGACACATTGGGTTCTTTTGCTCTTTCTTACTTCTAAAAGAGTTCAATATATTCGCCTGTTTTGGACGTTTATTTGGTTCATTAATAGATGTATTGGAAATAGCTCTTTTGATCCCATTCTTTCGTTGTCCTTCATTCAACATATTTTGCTTCATGTCAGAAACATTTATAAATTTCAATTTTGAATCAGTATTTGCTATATTAATTTTCTCTTTTCCCTTAAAATAACCGTTTTCTTTTTCGGTTTGCACCGGCTCCTTTTTAGATGAAGAGATGTTAGAGTTCGAACTGTTTGCAACTTTAACTTTGAAAAATGTCTTCAGAGTTACTGGCGGTGTCGTTGCTTTGGATTTCAAAGTTAAAACCACTGAAGATGCTTCTTCTTCCACAACAGCACAGTTCTAGAGGTGCATTATCAAAATTATTATTTATGATTACCAATGCAAAACTTATATAATATGTTAAAAAACGTCTTCTACCAATGAAGCTGTACTCGCCAAAAGACTACATATGACATACTAACATATGTTGCTACTGCAAGCCTACCCACTTAATCAATCCAAATAACTTCCTTTATCTTTATAAACTTAATTATCCCCATAAATATATCAAAACCAATGTTAAATCCACACATCCCTTCTCAAATATCCAAACTTTTGTTTCTGAGGAACTACCTAAAAACACTTATGGTTCAAATATGTCTTCCTCAATATTTCATATAGAAAGAAAAATAGAAAAAAAAACATGACTATTAAAACAAGACTCTACAAACCCTGTCTGCATTAGCATTCTGTTCTTTTAACATGCGAGAAACTTCGGGTATTAGAACCTCTGGATATCTGAGACCAATCAATCGCTGACCATCATCAAGTTCAACTCGAACAACACGCAGAGTTTTGCTCTCTCGCCTAAAATCAACAGAATTTCTCTTCTAATTATGAGAAAAAAGTGGAAAAAGTAAAATATCTCTAAAAGAGCATAAGTCAAACCACATCCATTTAAATTCAACCTTCAAGAAGAACTGAAAAATTAGTTACAACTTTAATTATCTCTGTATAAGATAAATCATGAATAATACAAAAAGAATAATGTAGCTAAACTCAAGTCAGTGACGCATATTCTATGTCGAATGCAAGATCAAGGCATAGCTATAGTACAAAGATAATCACTATAAATATGACTGGTAAATGAAAACATGGTCAACAACTTACGTTAAACCAAGTCCATCGGAAAATCTGTTCACAGTTAACTCCAAAGTTGCTAGTAAAGAAATGATTCCACCACAAAGAAGATGCAACTGTGTCGTTCTACAACCAACTATGAAAAAATACTCAGTTTAGAGTTAACTACAATATTTGATGAAAGTATTTTTACCTCCAGAATTACTGCTCAAGTAATCAATTAACATGAACTTTATGATGTTTGGAATATATTTTACGCGCGTTTTCTCAAGGAAGAGCATGACAAATATATTTACCTTTGCAAGTGTCTTCTGAACGACATTCCGTTCCATGAATACAATTCGTCTCTGTCTTATCATATTGCATATTCCAGCCAATCTCTTAAATATTAAAGCATATTATCAATATCAATTCAAATTATCTTCAAAAAAGTTGGTTTAGACTAGAGAGTTACACAGAATGAGTTCCCACTATCACCATATTGACAGTTTGGAAAGGTAGTGAATGAAATATTATGTTCTATTAAAATACAATTCTTTCCTAATTTGATATGGACCTAATTTAATGTATTATCGTATTATCGGTCCTCACTTGAATACAACATTGCAAAGGGCTTTGGTAGAATAATACAATTTTACTCTACAAAATTTCATCAATGTCAGTTCATTTATCTTTTCACTAGAAAACAAATATATAACTATTCATTAAATCACTTCATAACAACTGAAATTACTCCAATGAACACTAAATTACAAATTCGTTACATTTGAAGACGGTTATTAAGAGCAAACCTTGAGTAAGGATAAACATACCAGCCTCATTTGGTTGAATTGCTTTGTATTTGAGCAGAAAATCTGCTTTTGATTCTTCAAATGGAGACAATCCAGTGTTAGGTCTGCATCAAAATATAATCCAAAACAGTAAAATCAAGCTAATAAAAAGGGCTTTGTTTCGGGCTATAAATGATATGCTTAACACGCCTCCTTTCAATTCAGCTTGCTTAAGTATAAAATCAACTGTTATTTTTTCAATTTAAAAAAAGAGATATTTCTATCTCAAGATTTGCGCTGGTAAAATGATATGGTCACATACCGTGATAATAGGATATGTTTGGAATGCAGATGATATTCATTTATAAAGAATGAATCGGAAATCAATGCTTCACCAATTAGGATGTATTTGACTGAATGCCGATTAGGAATGGTTTTTACAAAATGAAATGCTGAGATTCTTGAGAAGGCGTCATTATTTCTTCACTGAAGGAAACATAAAATCATAAACTTAGGATAACCAGACTTTTTCAAGGCTTTGTAGCAATGTTTGAATATATCAGCCTTCACCAATACACTGGAAAACCCTAGCTACTTTGTTCCATTTATTAATATTTTATTGAGCCACTGCTCTTATCTTCTCTGCCACTTCAATAATGATACAGGAACGACATCATCCGTTGAATGACAGGACCAAACATTTTGTGCCAGGCCGTCATATTTTAGGAGGATATTTGCCAATTTATTTTTATTTTCTTATCTCTCTTGTTCCAATTGTGTTGTTGCAGATAGATAAATCAATTTCATGCCTTCATCAACAGCTATCGTCAAAAGGCCGCCATTGATTGTACCAATCACTATATCCTAAAATTTCTGCGCACATATTATCTAGGGTTTTTCGTCTGACCTTGCGCCCTGCGTGTCCACGATATCATCTCAAAACAACAATGGAATATTTTTGTTTGCGTCAAAAAGAGTTGAGATTTGCACCTCTGGACGGTATTTCTCTGTTTTCGAAATTTATTGTTAATTTGAACATAGAATGAAATGCAGTCTCGTCATTGGCAAATATCAATCATGCCCCGGTTTGAGCTTTTTTTTTAATGATTTGCTATGCTGCGCAGCGCAAATCAACAACAGGAAAGGAAAAAAATTCAAGCTTGAAAGTCCATTTCATTTTTGGTGTCAAGGGAAGAGAGAAACAGAGATATTTTCTGCTGGGAAAGGACGTTACTCATTGCCAAATTCTCTGTGTCATCAAAAGAGAACCACATATCACGCTATCTAGTTAAATTTAATATGTGGAAAACTAAATATTAAGAAAGCATACCTTATTATGGTAAACAAATGTGTGGCATGCTCTTTTTGTGCAGCTAAGACATACAGCCTCCGACCCTTGTGCTCTCGTTTTGAACAATAGAATCCATCAGAAGAGCCAGTCATTTGTTCATATCTCTTCGATGCTTCTTGCCAGCTTACTCCTCGATCAACTAGAAGAGTAACGTGTCTGGAAAATAAAAGAATATGCTTACAACAACGAATTTTCGATAATATTTTCTATTTTCTGCTAATTTCCATCATCGTTTCTGATCGGTTTGGTAACAAATTTGTTTTATTTCGATGAACGTAAAAGGGTTTTCTTGTGCAAGACTTGACGTCACAAATAAGGCTCCACATCTTCACAAATGATGATTCGCTAAAGATGCTAAAAATCATTATGCGTAAAAATGCTTTGTTGGATAGTAAATTTAATAAATTTTTGAAAGTCTCCGAGTTATTTCTGGGCATGAGAAAAATATTTTTAGAGGAAAATAATAAATATTCAGCATCATCATTTATTCACGGCAATTTTGAGACACAAAACAAGACACAATAGGTTTGGAAAATTGTTTTTGCAGTTTTAGAAAGAATTAGCTCGTAAAGATTTTTCAGAAAATTAAAAAAATTAAGGAGGACTTAGAATAAAAACCGTGTCTTCACATCTCGATGTTGTTCCTACTTGTAATTACAAACACCTGCTGCTGTGCAAAGAGCAGTAAAGAAATTTTACTCTCTCACTCACTCTCACAGACTCTCAAGAAATTTCAAAACAAGGCTAGGAAAAACAGAGCATAACGTGAAACAACATTGAGAGATAAATAGCGCAAAAAAATTCTTTATCTTACTTGGTTAAGCTTGTTGATAAATTTGCTTCTGAAAATACAGGAACTGCATCACCTAACATTTTTATTGAACTTGCTTTAACATCTGTAACTCCTTCGTTATACCTTATGGAAAAAATGCATACATGCAATAAGAAAAATCAAGCATATTCTTTTGACTCTTATTAGTTTAAGTATTTTATGATCATTAAGTGAATCAAACAATCCGAAAATATTTTAATTCATCATAATTATTATAACTCAAGTTCTTTAGAACAAAAGAAAGCAGTACCTGCCATCTCTTTTAGCTGCTCTTATAATTGATTTCATGCCTTCGTAAAAATAAGAGAAGATCTGTAACAGAAATAGCTAAATATCAATATCAAATGTTCCTCCTTTGTTCTAGTTCTGTTCTTCTAACATGTACGTCTTCGTACCGTAAGTCCCTTACTTCGTTTAAACTATATCGTCACTGTATTTGTATGTCCTCCTCTTTATCTAATACCGTTCCTGTATGGAGGTCATTTCCTGCATGAAGGTGTCTCATATGCTTTCCATGAATTAAAGCTCTGTTATTCAGTCTCTTCGAATAGACTTGTTTGGTCTCTGTTCTAAGAAGCTCCCTGCTCTCGGATTCAATCAATGATTAAATCATTGCTGTTTCACATTTTCCATTTCTTGGTATTCTGACAAATTTTAAACTTGAAAAAAAACATTAATAATTGCAAATCACAAGTACAATACGAATATGTAGCTCAATTGTAGAGTAGACGTGATATTTTTGCTTTATTTCGAAAAAACTACACTCATTAAGAAAGATAGATTAGAAAACACATTCGAAATTCGACATGAAACTCATTGGGAAAATCAATATGCAGCTTCTTTCAAAAATAACATTTTACTCAGGGTATGATGCTGAAAGTGACTTACAAGATTTTGCTTGTCAACTGTGAGACCGAGTATTCTGTTGAGGAATCTGGCAACATTACCAGCTTCATTTTCTTTCACTGTAGCCCCAAGCACATTTTGCTCCACTACGTCCATTTTCACTAAACATTCCTAACAATAAAAATCGAAATCACAAATGATTTAGAGTGCAGCAATAAAGGATGAAACAGCTGTAGTTTTTAATAAAAATGAAGCATGTGTTTTGCACAGTTCAAGGGCAACCAATAAGTAGGAATTAAACTTCATTAAAAATATGCTCAATTTTAGAAATTAAATCGCATGTGCATTTACGATTATCACTGTGACCATCCAAGAACTTTTTAGGTTAGATTTTACGAGGGGCAATTCACTCCTTGAAAGTTTCGTACACCTTTGCTGCAAGTCCTATTGTTTTCTCGGAAGTCCCTTGAAAGTCCTTTTGCTTTAATGGAAGTCTCGTACGCCTTTTTGCAGAGTGAAATGCCCCTCGAGATTTTACCCTCAATTACGAAATTATACAGTAAATAGCGAACAAACATTCTAAACGCTATATACTATGTCAAATTGAGGAAAACCCAATAAAATGAGCTGACTGATATAAACCTATGCAATTAGCTGCAAGTTAAAACAGCTCTGCATATAAAATCGATCGTCAGTCAAGGGATAAGAGATAACAAATAATTCAAGGTGTTCTCTTTAGATGTTTCAAATTTATTCAATTTTGATCACATGTTTTTCAGACCTATTCACAGATGCTTCTTTAAAATTGCGATGAAAAGCTGAAGAATCGCAGGACATTCTCAAAAGCCTTTTTCGTTTCACACTCTACAGAAAATAAATGTTAAAAACAGACTGAAACAATTGACAAATGAATGTGGATCGAAACACAGCATTCAGAAAAGTGAGTCTGAACTAGTATTATTTTCTGAACACTAATCAACTCATATAGAGTGTAGAAGGAAGACCAAAATAATTAATTGATGAGTACAAGTGGGAGCAGTAATTCTTTATGTTCTCTTTACAAGGTACACTGGTTTTGATGTATTCCGTTTTCAAAACCAGATATTTTCTACATGAAACAGAGCTCTATTTACTAATTGCTAGAAACAACAGAGATATGATAAATTACACAAACCTTCATAATTCTTTGAAATTCCTCAACTGTATAATTTGTCTCTGATTGTGCTCCGTCGATCACGTCAGAAAAAATTACACCAGTAAAAATGTTTGCTGCAAAACACGATAAGAACAGCCATTAAGTAAATTCTAACATGGTTTAAAGAAAAGACTATTGAAAAGACTTGGTTAAATTTATTAAATGTATTTAAATGTTGTTCGCAAAGCGAGATACCCTGCATTTTTTTGTCCTGTTTTTACTGCTTTAATAACTTACAGTCTGAATATAACTCGCACATGATAATCAGATCAGATAACATTTAAAATAGAAAATACCTTGCCAATACAAGAATACATTGCTCGCAAAGCCTGTCTTCCATATATGGTATCAAAATTAAATTCTGCCAAATCAGCACCCGTGGCAGCTCTTCGATCTCCCTTTGTTAGTGCACCTTGAATATAAAATAACGGATAACAATTTTGGAAGATTTCAGTTAACTGGATTAAATTAAATAGTCAATTTTGTCATTCAGAATAGCATCGTTATCAATAGTTGTTAAGCTCTAAAAATAATACTTAGCCCTTTGTTTGTGTCAGAAGCACCGCGTTAACGTGTGCACAGTTTGGGAAGCGCAGTTACGTTGAGATGTTCAGTACGCGTGGGGGCATCTCGAGTACCGTGGCGGATATTTATTACATTTGAAGGCAATCCTGAATGTTGTGGCGTGGCATCTTGAGTTCAGTATGTTCAGTACCGTTGGGGGATATCATGAGTACCGTTGGCAGGCATCCGTTTATAGCGATCTACCAGTTTCACAGAGCATGACAAAGACTTGTGTAGCGAGTCTGTAGACGCGCCAGAAAGTCAACGCGTCGGTTTCATGAATGATAACTAGGACTTAGGTAATATGTCTAAAAGTAGTTTACGAGTCTCAGTTGTGGCGAATTCCTGTTTCTATGGGTCTAGTTTCAATGAGAGGAAACTGAGATTTGTAATGAGTCTAGATTTGCAAAACGCATATTTTGCTAAGTTCTAATTGTTTGTAACTATTATAATCAGATGCAAACGGAAAAATGGACCACCCTGCGAAAAAACTAACATGATCAAACATGATCCAGCGCCGCGATTTTCATATCGGATAGGAGCGTTTTAACATTATGCCAGAGCTATCCGATACGAACGCTCCAAAAATCGGAGTGAAAATCACTCCGCTTTGTAGGTGATACGAAAATCACCCTGGCATGTTTTTGATAATGGAAACAGTGCTCATAATAAGCATGTCATTTTTCTCTTAAAATGGATCTTTCGGTTATTTTAATTAACACTTGCACAATGCCACGTCGACCCACCTCGAAGTTAAAACTTTGAGCCAGGCAGGATTTGAATCTGCAACCACGGAATTCTAGTCGGTTCGAATCCTGTCTGGGTCGACGTGGCACTGTGCGAGTGTTAATTAAAATAACATTCAAACATAAACCTTTGAAAAAAGGATTTTTCAGGGTTTTCACGCATTTTAGAAGTCATTTCTGGGCATGCAATAAAACATTGTATAAGTTGGATGCAAATAATTCAAGCTTCGATACGCAAAAGGAACAGCAAAATTACCAAGAGACTGTAATCTCTTTGCAACAGCAGCAGCAAACCTTCTTTCGCCACCAAGATTAGTTGTAACGAGTTTATAGATAGGACCACTGGTGAGAAAGAAAAGATTAATTTTACGACAAGAGAAATAGCTATCAGTTCTAAAAAAATAAATATTTAAAAAAAGGTTTAAACTGAATACTCGGCTCAATAAGAAACTAGAAAGGTAGTCATAAGAGGCTGGTAAGGGGGGGGGGGTAAGGATCATGATTCATTGGGATAGAAATGTTTGTCATTTATTTTTTACGCTAAAAATACAGCGTTTCAGGTTAGCCGATAAAAATATGGTCAATCACGTTCCTCAAAATACCCTTTACCATTCTCTATTTAGTCTTAAAAGTATCCGAATTTATTGTGAGGCAAATAAGCTGAATCACCTGACCGAGAAACGACATTGCGAGGCAGCAGTATTTACGTTTAACCGAGAAAGCAACTAATCATAAACCTGGTTTGATTTGATCTGTGAGATCTTCCAAGCTGTTGGACTGCTTTATCAGCACTCCATGGCAATTCAGCAGTGATATGTATTCGTCTTTTCTGATTCAATACTCTACTGTCAGCATGCAGAGAAATGCCTGAGTAAAAAAATACGTCATCAACCGTAAAGCATGCTCACTAATGATTCAACACAGAAAAGAAATCAATACAAAAAGCAGACGCGAAAAGGGAACAACAATTAACGCAAACAACAGACTCTTTTATATACATTTTTGTACGAGAAAGACGTTATTAAGATAGCATCGTTCTCAAGTCAAGAGAATTAAGAATGAGATTTACTCATCTCGAATGAATAGCTGAACGAGATGACCAAAAACTATGCGCAAATCTTTTCTTCGTTGAATATGTTTACAAATGGTTCAATTTGTACTGGAACATATTTGCAAAAACAAAAGAATTTTATTTTTAACAAAAATTAACATCTTCTTTTTAGCATGGTAAGAAAAAGAGTTCATATCGTTGAAGCTCAAGATTATAAAGCAGTCAGAAAATAAAGATAGAGCAATTAACCTGTACTCGCAGCATCTGAAATAATTGCAACTAGTTTTGTCCCAGCCATGAAGGAATTTCTCTACAAAAGTGAAGAAAAATTGGAAAATACCATTTGAGATAATGGAAATAGGCCATCGTCAAACAGTAATCACAGTGGCATAGCCAGACATCCAACAATGGAAGGGAAAATGGCGTGGTCAAGGAAAATCAGGGCAAGATTTAAAAAGCAAGTAAGCAAGTCGTGTCCTGCGATACTTTTGCATCAGATTTTGCCAATATACAAAATCTATCTTCGCGATGATTAGGAGGTGATTGCCCCATATGCTTCCTCCCTGGCCACGCCACTGAGTAGTTATCTATATTAAAGTTGAAAATTGCAAACCATTAACCTTTTTATGTAAGGGAACACTAACCTCTTGAATATTCAAACTTTCAACGCAGCCCGAGGCAGCAGTCCTAGATTCATAACGAGGCTGTGTAGTTTGGCTTGATCGAACTACACGTCCTGATCTACCAGTCATTTCCGCGACATTACTTGGTCCACCCAGTTTATCAATTATTTCATCCAAAGGACTAAAGCAGAAAAAAAGCTTAAATTACTTAAAAAAGATTTAAAGACTAACTATATCGACATCCGTATATTACGTGGGGGGCGGGGGTGCGTGGCGGGCGGGATATATAAGCTTAGTTTTGGACGAGGACGTGCAATTTCAGTTCAAAATTTGGACCATTATTCCGCACATGTCTGAAATTGGGACCCATAATTCAGTACGTATCAGATAAATTGAGACCCATAATTCCACAAAACTGATAAAAATTGTGACCAATAATTCCACAAGCATTATGAATACCAAAGAACATATTTCAGACACAAAAAATCATCTGATAAAACGCACGTAATGTTTAAAGGCAACCTGGCTTATAGTCCATAAAGTTATCAATTCCAACTGATATTCATTTCGTAAATGCAAAACTTGCCTCCTAAAAATTTCTCTAGAATAGTACCCTTAATTGCACTTGCCTTCTCAAATGGTACCCATAATTCTGCAATAACTTCCAAAAATGATAACGATAATTCCGCACTTTTCGGAAAAAGGAATCTATAAATAATGGCACGTAACCCAACCTAAAACCTATTAAGTTACCCCCCTCCACCGAGGGGAAAGCTGCTAATAGACCGAAGAAAGCACTCACGCACTGGTCGCGTTATCAATGGTGCAAACAATAGAGGAGAAGAACAGTAGAGATGCTTCTTGAACTTAGCGCTAAATTCCTTTTATTATGACTTATTTAAAATGGTAGCCCATTTACTCACCTGTCAGGCAGTGAGATTCTTTCTGTGAATTCGAGGAGCATTGATTTTGCTTTTACGCACCAAGTATCTTCTTTTTTATCTTGCGCCTTCAAATAAAATATTTTTTACCTCAGTAATTCAAAAACACAAGCAGTTGGTTCTTTTTATCAAATAACCAAACAGCAGACTATAGCAAACAAAACAAAAGAGAGTTAACAAGTATCCAAGTTTAAATACACTTTTTGCATGTCACGAAGAGAACATGGGGCAAAAGTTATATTACTCAAATCATAATTTGTGAGAGGGCTTGCAAAAATCATCCCATTTTACCAAACTCGTCCCAAGGAGAAACAAAGAAGCCTTTTATAAACACTGTGCAGTCTGGTAGCTGCCGATCTCATATGAAGTAAATTTTCAAATGAGGTCATAAAGTTATCCCAGCTGAAAGGAAATATGCATTGAAAAGCGCATCGAAGATAAAAACAATCTTTTGAATACCTTGGCCAAAATTCAACGAAAGTCGGAACATATACTGGGTCATCGGTAGGTTGAAGGCTATCAGCCCAGGAGACGCGTTTGGAAATCAATTTTATTGCGACATCAAGCAACAGTTCCACTAGATTACATGATTAGCTAAGTACTGTTACATGAGATAAGATATCATATCACAACTCTTTACCAAAGCAAATGAAAAATTCTAGAAAACTATTTCTTTGGAAAACCAAGTCTGGCAAGTTCTCAGACAGCATGTAGGTTCTTCACAAAGCTGAGATTATTTTGGCATAGTTTGGCAAAAGTTGAAACAAGTACCATTTGGCCTTTGAAATACAGTAATAGAATTACTCACATTTAAAACGACTTCTGTTGGAAAATATTGATTGATGAATCTTTTGAGGATTTCTTTTGTGACGGAGATAAATTTGCTAATGTTGTAACCTGAGCGTGAAACTTCTTGGTCCAAACTGGCCTAAAACCCAAGCAGAAATATCAAAAAATAAAAGTTATGAAATGAAATATAGTTAACAAGAAAAAAACATATAAAATCCTACCTCGCCAGTTGTTTGAAGGCCAATAACAACACAGTTACCATCTTTCAGTTCTTTTTTAGCCTCTTCCACGATTCTTGGGACTTTCATACACATGCTTAAAATTAGAGAAATGCAAGTTTATTATTAACCTTAGGGCAAGTTACTCCTCGAAATCGAAAATCAATTATATATTGCAAATAGAAGCCTTTATATGACTTACATAGAAGAATTGGGATTCTGATTTTAAGTTTACATACAATCCTTTATATAATTTTGGACTTGGGTTTGGGTACCATGGTTATAAAGAATTTAACTGCGGAGTGCCCCATTCTTTAATTTTTTGAAATCTTCATGCTTGCTGTATATCAGATTGATCTTTGGCATTCTCCCAATGCACAAAAGTCACTCAAAATGTGATACTCCAAGAGCTAAATTGGGCATTTTTAACGTTTGCCATTTTCTATTGCCACTAAACTTCATTATTATATACCTACTGGAAAATTGAGACAAATTTGTACACTCAGCAACCTATGACCTTTAAAATGATGTATAGATATATGCAATAAGGAAAAGGACGAAAAATTGGGTAGGATGTCAACTAGACAACATCCGAGAAATGAGAAGGGTGAGATAACGCATTCCAAAGTTTTCGTTTGAAAATTCAATAGCAAAATGAATTTTT
Source organism: Chrysaora quinquecirrha (assembly GCA_014526335.1). Lineage (NCBI taxonomy): Eukaryota > Metazoa > Cnidaria > Scyphozoa > Semaeostomeae > Pelagiidae > Chrysaora > Chrysaora quinquecirrha. The sequence goes on from JACTAT010000032.1 coordinate 269,038, forward strand.
GATGACTGGAAATTTATTCAGCTAATATTCAGTATCCAAGCTTGCTTCCTACTTCGAATTAGAGAGTGTTCAGTTCAGTATTCAGTAAAATGTACTTGTAGTTCAAAGAAATTCACTTGCTGAATGCCTGCGCTGGACATATTGGACCGTCCAACTTGTTTTCTGTTCATGTTATGTTTTTTTGGAACTTTGAATGCCTCCTTCTTTCATGGCAGCTGCACAGTGCTAGAATACACGGCCTTACATAGCCTTTTGAAGTTTTTATTCTTGCAGATTCCTTAAAAACTTGCCTGGTGTGATGCAAAAAAATAAGGAAAGAGAAAATGAAGCAATCAAAGCAGAAAATTAAAACTTTACCACAACTGTTTGAAAAATCTTTGATGGTTTGCCCAAAAATGTGTCCATATGCGAGGTATATTTTTGCTTGTTCTATCGATTGCAATTAAAAGCGACCTTTTCAGCTCACTCCTAAAGTATAAAAATAACAAGAGCATTTGAAAACGATCAAAACTGAATTTGAAGTGGAATTACGAAAGCGACTCCGTAGCTCAAGTAAGATAATATTTGCCGTTAGTTTTGAGACATTTTAAGAAGTTTACGAAAAGGAAACTAAACTTGCAAATAACAACAATAGCACAAGAATACGAATTACAATACAAAATAACTCTGTTTCATGCAATGAAGTCAATCATCTACAAGGAACCGATCTCAACATTTCATTTCAAAAACAAAAAATCACCTTAGAAAGAGGAGACATTTAAAATACAACAAGAATTACAATAATACAGCCTCACCAGACATGGACAGCTTGGTTCCAGACTTTGATTTGTGAAGATGTGAGATTTGCTTCGACTGTCATAAACTGCAAAAAAAAAACAAAATGCAAATTTGACGTTTTTTTGAGAAATTTAGATGCATGCATATATCTATAGTTTTCGTGGCTGTGTAGTTTACCTTATTTGGAGATAATTGAAACATATGCTAATTTTAATGATGCTGGTTTGAGCGTAGGCTAGACTTAAAGATCAAAGATAGTGGACAAGCAATCTCTGAAATACACGTATGAAAATCAGTACTCTGATATTTAATGTCCTCAAATTTGCTGGAAAATTTCTTGCATTCACATAAGGCATGTTTTAGGTATAATCCAGTGTGAAGGTAGAAGCGAAAAATCCATTTACCAGATATGATAATGTTAATCAGTTGATTTGCATGCAAAAAAAATGATGATGCATTTTCACTCGTCAGAAAGTCAGGTATCTCTGATCTATTTTTCAATTTAGAAATTTTATATTGCCAATATTCTTTTGTATTTGTTTTAATCGGCTTTAACTGGAAACTGATGCTTAGTGAGAACCAATTCAAGAGTATTTGATGGATTGATCAACCCATTGTGCAAGAAAACAATCGTCAATCCTCTTTAGAAAGAGATAGACAGAATGGGTAACCTCTTTTGGGTTTCACGAATATTAAGTTACTTTTTCAGCAGTAAAATGCATAAGAACAAGTTGCTCAAGCAACTCAACAATCATTGACAAAATATATTGAGACAAATACTCTGTCTTATTGAATTAGGGTCAATGTGTTTGCCTCCTTCCCTATTCAATTTGATCACTTTTGCATTGATTTCACCACACATTGTCGCCTAACATGATGGGATGGTTTGGCTACTTCTGATGTGAATGGAACAAAATATCCAACATTTAAATTGGGGGAGGGCGACTAGGTGGGCAATATCAGAATTGTCTCTTGATGCTATGATTGTATCTTGATGCATGACAGGATTCAACCAATCAATTACGCTGTTCAGCAAATGTTTGGTGGAATGAATTGTTTATCATTTAGAACTTTCACTTGTACTGGCAGCGTACCTTTCCTCAGTCTCTAAACAGTAGTTTTCGATATTCTTCATTCAGTTAGCAAGCTGGTTTTCGCTATAAATTCGTGATTGTTCAAGGACGAACTTCGGTAAATTACATGACATAAACACTTCTGGATTATCTATTTGCAGTTTAATAAGAATAGATTCAACATCACAAACGTTATAATATACAATTCTAGCCTTGATACCATCTTTTACGCTCAACGCAGCTCATCTTGACTTGACTTGAAAAGTTGATACTCATGTATGCAGAAACGATAATCATCCAAGGAGCTCTTATTGAACAATGGAAGAATTTTAGTAATACCACATATATTCAGATTAGATTGTAAAACTAATTCTCGCCATTCCTTAATTAAACTGTCAGAATTAGTATATCGAATCTATCGAATACTGATCTGCTGTTGGTCTTTGGAGTATGAATATCTGCGTTGATGGCTGCGAGAGTGTTCAAGTCTGAATAGGTTGGTGGCTTATAGGCTGACCTAAGAGCATGCTGTTTGGTTATGCTGTTGGGTAGCTATGGTAAGACAGCTGTGATTGCGTGTGCTGTGGTATGAACGAAAGCAACATCTTCTTATTTGGCTCTGAGCAGAAGATCTAAAAGATGCTGAACTAAGAATCGCAAAGGGGAATTACATTCTCAAGGATAAAGTTTTTGCTTTTTCTGCTGCTGAAGAAATTGCACTTAGAAATTATCTGGTGCTCATACTTAGAATTTAGATTGCGGCAAAAACAACGATTACAATTTTCAAATTTCTTTGTATAAAGTAGCCTACTGCAAATATTGAGCATAAAATCAATGTTTCTTTTCGGCTATTCTTCAATAGTTTAGCTGGAATATTGTCCATATCTGCAGTTTTCTTGTTCTTCTAATGAGAAATCGTTTCTTCAATCTCAGACTTCAGAATTTCAGTCTAAGCTTTTATATATGTTGGCCTGGCCGATTAAAAAAAAATATTACCCTCAAAGAACAAAGGCTTCTTACAGCTACTACCGTAACTCCATGGTGTGGTCTTACGAAGGTACTCACATAGCTTAGCAAGAGGAGTGCTCACGTTCAAAATTATATATTTCGGTTTTTAACTTAAGACAAAATTTAGGCAAAAACTGAAAATTGCCGAGCTGCTGTTGAGCAGTAATCCTTCACAACAGATCAGGCAGTAAGCCGAAGGCAGAGTTTTAATCCCTTGAAGATGATGAATCTACATATTATGACTCAGAATTAATCTTGTCGAAGAACATCCAATTCAATATGGCAACTCTGGGCAGTAAAAGGTTTTAAGCGTATCCCGTTGTTATCATTTATAACTCAAGCCTTGTTGCATTGTTCAGGTTGCGTCAGCTTTTTCTAATAGTTAAAAGATATATTGGGGTGTTGCTGTTATTTAAACTATTCTCTGTCTTTTTGCATCGATTCTCTATTTAATTTTCTTTACCTTTCTTAATAGCTGCCTTTACTTACCTCCTAGTTCTCTGGTAATGTGTATTGTCTTACTATGTTAGTTTTCTCTTTGATTTTAAGGCTCTTCTTTCAGCACAAATAGTGAGCGTTCTGTTCTGGATCCATTGTTGTATTTCTCACTTACATTTTCCTAGAACATTGAGAGCTACCCTATTTATGCTTTGTGAATTCCTCGCATGCTTTTCGATGTTATCACGTAGCGATAGTGACGCGAAACGATTCCTAAATTCATTCCTAAATTCTTCGTTTATCTATGGGTCTTTCAATCTGTCAGGCCTGATTCAAGCTCATACTGAACTCGTGTTATCATCTCATTCTTCTTCTTCGTTCACTTTATCATGTTAAGCATCACAAGCTCGTGGCCACTGTCAATATCAGCAATAGGGAAAAGTCTTATTTGGCTCTGTTGATACTTGACTGAAATTTCTTAGACATGAGGATGACATCAGTATGGCTGTGGGTATGATTTCCAGGTGCATGCCATGTAACAGTGTGTGAAAGCATGTGCGGGTGGAGTGTGATAGTTCGGACTAGGTTGTGAAGTAGAGTGAACTTAGTCCTCTGTTTTCAAAATCCATGTCTTCCAACATTTTCTTTCCACTTCTTATGTGTATTAGGTCCTGTTTTAGGGTTCCAGTCACCTTGTACAATGAGAATGTCTCTCTTTTGTTCTTACACAATAGTTTTTCAAGTTCATCATAGAATTTCTCAATTTCATCATCTTCGTATACCGAGGTAGGTGCATACAATTGAATTATTCGCCATATTATGTTGCTATATCATTATATTATTGCTAGATACATAATGATAAAAATAGATTATGGTTCCAATTAACTACCAAGAACTGTTTCTGGCAGGTCCGTATCTGTCATGTCCCTATGTATCATGAGGTTTATATGTAAATATGTAATGTAAATGTAGTTTTTCAAACTAATCGAGGAATATGTATATTTACAAAAGATACTTGTCTTCAATAACTTATTAGTTCCGTCTAGAAAAAACGTTTGAAAAATTGCTCAAAGAACTTCAGCCTGATATCTTAACCGATTTTCTTTCGACTTCAAGACAGCCAAATCAGTTCATCTTAAATTGTTGACAATATTTACTACATAGATGTGAGAATTACCTCTGTTTGCCTGTAAGAGAGACCTCTAGAGATGTAGATGCCAGCTGCTTTCATTTCTACTGCCAGCATTTCAAGTGTTCCTACAAAAATAATCGTCATAAGAAATTGTAAATATACCCTTTTTGTGTTGGTTATTTCCAAAAACCTTCAGCAAACCCCAAATAGCAATGGTTCAAACAATGTTTTATACGACAATAAAACTCTCTTTTAAGATGAATATCATATTTCTAATATTTAAAAGGAATTCAAAATGGCAAATCAAATTGTATATGAAATGTTTGAAGTTACAATCTCGCTAATGGCTTGGTTGCATCTCTAAATGCGAGGAAATGAAAGTTGCAAATTCAAAATCCAAATTTCAAGCTCAATTTATTTACTGTTTACTAACATAATGGTCAATAGCAGTGAGAATAGAAGAAGTCCTCACTTCTATTGGCCTTGCTAATATTAAAAAATTATTGATCGTGTTTTTGCTACTTTACGGCTGATCTATTGGGAATTGAAATCAGGGAATAAATTCTCAACAAGTTGCCTTACGGCGATAACCCCAAACAACTGGAATTGCCGTCATTGGACATCAGAAGAGAAAAGGGTGATATGAAACAAGACACAGACAGAAAAGGAGAAAGAATACCTCTTTTACCCCTAAACACATCAAACAAAACAAGAGGACATAGCATGGAACAAGCAACGAGACATGGCAAGTTGTCAGCAGCTAGGATGCCCTACCAGACTACGTCATCAATGCTAAGAACGTGAGCCATTTAAAAGTAAGCAATACTCCGTTGATAGAGAATACATAGTCCGATTCAAGCATGTTCCAGTAGAGTACGGTCAAGAAGATTCAATCAGAAATGGAAAAAAACCGGCTTTTCCCCGAACTGGATGTATCTTTGTATCATAAAAAGTATTTAAACATCATTTGTCGCACACTAGTTACGAAAATCAAATTCATTTTAATGCCAGTCAGGCAAATGTCTAGTTCTTTATCAACAATCTCACTGATTGTGATTAAAAGCTATATCTGGTAAATCGTATAACTTATACGTGTAATGATCACTAGTTAAGTTGACATATCAAGAACATCGCTATGTTCAGCTTGCAGATATGTAATGTAATGACATACCAAGACCTCGTTTTGTAAGGCTTTCAAGAAAAGGCGTAAAGTCTTTGAAAGCTGTTCCACTTCCCCAAAGTCCGAGTCTTTCCATAAATGCCTTTAAAAGAAATACGATGAATAGAAACGGGAAAGGGGAAGTAAGCCATAAATGCCATAACAAACACTACCACAATAAATATATATTGAGGCGAACGATAAAGATGACGGTTGAGCAAAAAACTGATTCTTACATCTATTCAAATAGCTTCCTATTTTACTAATTTATGACGTTTTTGTTGTATGGGGCAAATAAGTCAAACCAATACTCTTAGGCGAACGAAAATTGACTGACGCGGGGAGGGAATTTATTGTTTCTTTGAGAGTATACGCATTGTTAATGAAGGAAGAGGTATGAAACTGAATTTTCTTGGCAGGGGTCGTGGCAATCACATAGGTTGTGTAGTTGGTTGTTATTAACACTGTTTCATGTGGCAGCAGACTTTAAGTATTTTCTTACTTTAAATGTGAGATGTCCTAGTAATCTTACATGATTATTTCAATCATAAACATTATCAAACCTATAAAATAAGTAGGTTAATGCGGCAAAAATTGAGCCTTTAAAAGGCAAATCAGGTGAAAGCTTTACACAAAACATCATATAGGCTTTAGACATTTGACAGTAAGCCGAGATTATTTTACCATATTTTTTACATCCGTGACTCCAGTAGCACTGCAATAAACCACACGAGATCTTGGTAACAACCTGAATGTAGAGTGGAATATACAGTTGAATCAAAATGAACTAAAATTGTCCTAGAAAAGCTTACATAACATTCATTACTGTAAAACAAAATATTTCTCAAATTTACTGCATGGCAGAAGAATGCAGCTGAAAAAAGTACCGACAAACGATTCACTGAAAATGATTTCAGAAGGTATTAAGCTTTTAACTTGCCATTCTAGCAAATGTTAGCTAAATTGTTTCTTCGATGATTTTACAGTTTTGGCTTACTCATTTATCTACACTTCAAAGGAAACTTCATTTTAATGAGAAAAGATCTAAATTAGTCAAGGTTGCAAGTTCACAATCACCTCTGTATCTCAGTAACGGCAAGAGCAATTTTCGTGCTAGATTTTTCATTTCCCTAAAAAAGCCAGAGTTATAAAGCAATTAAAACCAGCTCCTACGAACCTTTACTTGCTACGAGCATTTAGCCTCCAACTAAATATATTGTAACCAATGAAGAAGCAATATTTTCAGCCTGACATACAAACTAAGTTCTCCATAAAGATTTATATTAATTTATTGTATGCAATTACAACTATTTCGTGGACTTAAAAATATGAAGTGCAGTACTATAATAGGCATTGACTGCAAAGCAAAACTGGGGAAGGTTTTAACGAATGGAACAGAGAATGTACATAAATTCATTCCAGTTTTTTTGAAAATTTTGTTCTGATGGTAAATCCTTTTCGATAATGTGAATTTTGATTTATATATTTTCAATGTTTGTATAACATTGATTTTTGTAAATTTTTCTGATTTCCAGCAATCAACTTATATCTATTTTACCTTCATACTCTTACCCAGAAGAATGGAAACTTTTGAGCACGTGTGTTAAAATCTCGATTGACAAATGACGTTTTTATTGATGCGCACAATTTGCAAACGTTATCGCATTGAAGTGTTTCCCAATTGACGGAATTCAAACTTGGATTGCATTATCAGATTTGTCCAAGGTTCTCAACTTTTTGAAATTCCATTTTAGACGCTTGAGCTTTTATCAGTTCCATTAGAATATTTCATGAAAATAGATTAATGTATATTTTCCTGAGTGGAAAACACAAGGATAGATATCTATTTCAGCCAGTGACATATCACAGTCGACGATTTTATCGGGTTCTTTATCTCAATTTAAATTTCTCAGGCTCTCTCATCATGGCGACAAGGTTCAAATCTCGCAAATTTTGTTATGCTACTCAGAAAAATCTTTCCCAAGGTGAAATCTATCCTATGCCATTGATGAAAAATATTTTCATATATTCCAAACACAAAATCCCCCGAAAAATTGACAAAAAATATCAACCAAGCAATAGATACATCATTTCTTTATTTGTATTCCAACCAAGAACCATCAATAAAACGAGAAGCATACCGGTAGAAAATGTTTTGCTTTGTGGCACTCATCAAAAATTAGACAGCCTTCAAATTTGTCTCCTCCACACCAATCAATTAGTTGCTGCAAACGACTTTGACGATTTGAACCATTGCCTAAAAATCGAGGAAAATATCATAAAAGGTTGTATTTCATTTTTCAAAACAAGTTTCATTTCAGGATTCAGTTCAAAAATGAAAGATGCTTATAAAAAGCTTTCCTGGACCAAAATTAAAACTGAAGCGAAAGAGATGATAAAAATACTCGCGAATGCAAATTATTCATGTGAGATTCAAACTTGGACTATAGTCCTTTAACAACAATAGCACACATGTACAAGGATACCCTCAATGATTATCACAGGAAAAAAATCAGTTTGCGAGAAGACAGAAACAGAGCAGTAAATATAGCTTACAGTTTGCCAGATTTGTAAAGTAGTTTGTAGCTAAATGGTCTGTGAATAAGTACGAATATCTAAATTAAAAATAAGTGCCTAAAATCTAGATAATCACTTGTTAAAATGAACAGAGTTAAAGTACTTCATTGTAGGTACCTTTTTGAACTGATGACACCAATGTCGCATACGTGCTAAACACAACACCTTCTGTGAAATCTTTAGGAAGTCCAAATACCCTGTTAAGGATGAAATCAATTTCTAAGCTTGATTTGCAGTAAACATCATCAATAAAGAGTGTCGTGTTAACACAACTTTCCATGTGCAGTCTATCTTGTTGTTTCTCTTAACCAAATACCCTGTTGATATTTGGAAAAAGGCCAAGGAAAGCCTTAAAACAGAAATGTATTTGGTCAGAATTCGCAAAATGAAAGATGTGAACCAAACTATAAATTTATCGCTCGAAAACAAGATAAAATTATCAAGCGTTTACAAGCAGCTAGAAAGCTAATCAACCTTCTTTTAGCTTTTTGTTAATCTAAACTTACAACCTATCTCAAAATTAAATAAAACTTAAAAAAAAAGAATTTACCTTGTCTCCTTATCTAGTTGTTGACATCCATCGATAACTTTAATATAACAGCCGATATCACGTAAATCTCTAAAACAAAAAAAGGTTAAACAACGTAATAACGATAAAGCAAAAAAAGTTGCATTAAGGCACACTGAATCTATACGTATTGTATAAACGTTATATTTGACATATTTAGACATTTCTTTAATGTTGATTTCCCTTATCATTAACATCACAAGCAATAATTCACGCGGAATTTTTACCACATGATACGTAGAAAGGTTTTAAGACGCAGCTCACAGCAGTCATAGCATAATTGCAAGCTCCTTAGAAACCTGACTTTATCTATATCAGACATCCAATTTATCTTGAAGTCCAGAATTGAACGGAAATGTAGGGACTTGAACTAATCTTAAACAATTAAGGGTTGGGCAAAATGTGTTTACAAGGGGGGCAAATGAGATTCACAAGGGCCGCTGAAATATTTGTGGCATTTTTGGAGCTTATTCATTTTTCCCCAAAAATATTTTCGATAACTTTATGAAAGTTAGAATCCATAAAACGAAAATCATGTGTTGGTTGAATGATAAATGTTTTGTCAGAAAACTTCTTAAGTACAAAAAACTGTGCTTCAAGTGATACTTCAATTTCAAATGGTACAGTTGACTAATTCTTGTAAAGCTGATCTCTCACTGGTAATAATCTTTTAAAATTGCAAGAGAAACAGCCAAAGTATGAATAATAAGACAATTTAATGAAATGAAAGCTATAGAGAAGTGAACTATTTCTATGAATTTGAGATGGCTCATGAGTAGACCAATTTTTCCAATCTCATTTCTCTCCGTAGCATTTTTGGTCTTGATCTTTGTCTTTCTAGGTCTTTCTTTCAACCAACTGCCTTCTTAAGATAAGAATGCAGATTTGCAGGATCACTGCAGTTTAATTAGGCCAATCAGTTTGAATGAAATCAGACATAATTAAAAAGACTACATTGTGCTAATAAAGTTATTCTGATACTCCCATGTAGAAAAGGCTAAATTTTGCCGATTTTCTAGCAAATGCCGGCCGCGAAAATGACAAACAACAAACAAAAAATAAACAAAATATAAAAATGGCCAACCTTTCAGCATCTACACGCAGATCAGATGAAATACTGAACCAGATATTTTGGCATCTTCCTCTTACGAAATTATCCATTATAATACCTGCTATCTGAAACCAAAAAAACGAAAATTTATCTAAATTTGTTTTAATTCCCTCGCGTTTAACAAATACCTGTTTGATGTAAACATTTTCTCTAAAAACAATGCTGATTCAAGATTAGTTTTGTTTTCTTGCAATAAAACAGATTTCTGGTGAAATGTCGATCTTAACTCCAATATTCATGTTGGTAAATATCCAAGTGAAACTGTGAAAAAGTTGTGATCGCCAAATCACACAGAATAAACTACATTTGACTATTCAATCTCGATTCACATGATTTTGAGTAAATGTTTTTCCGTGAAGAGTACTCTTGCATTAAGAATTTGTTATCTTGGCTACACAAATGTTGGTCAAAAAAACAACTAATGACATTTTGAGAATATCTTGTGTTATTGAATTTCTTCCTTTCTAGTCCTGGTAACCAAGCTTTTCTTGCCTTGTTTTGACAATTCATATTTAACTAAAGCTTTCTTGTTTTCTATGACACTCTTCATTTCATCATTTGATAACAATAATAAAGTTAACATAACAATAAATGCAATGACAATGGCACACCTTTTCGACGAACAACCATCATAATTAAAAATTAAGACAAGTTCCTAGTTTCATAAGGGCTTTGATGGTGATAAGTGATTGGGGTTGAAACTTTTTATCACAACTGGTCTGAGCCCTTATAGAATCGTAAACTTTTGACGCTCTTAAAATAAAAAATACAACCGCCAAGACAGTAGAACTTTTCACCTAGACTCCATTTTAGATACTTAATACGGTGCTTAATATCTCGAAATTTGTAAAAATTTAAGGTGTATTTGAAAGGCCTCAGTCTGGAAGCGATTTGGGAAAACGATTCTTGAATGATCTTACTTGCGAATATTACTACCTGACGTCCTTTGCCTACTCCAGCTCCGTCTCCTATGAAAAAGCCAGCTCTGTTTCCATTCGGCAATATTCTTTGATGTCTTTGGCACTTAAAAAAAGGTTGCATAACTTAATAATAACACCATATATGACGATTTTATATTTTTTACAGAATGTTGTGTTTTGCACTTAATTTGCCAAATGGACAACTCACCAACCGCCCTCTCCTTGACCGCAGCAGCAGTCGTCAAAATCTTGAAAGAATGGCACGGGACATTATAGCGTACCTGCTACACTATGGAAAGCAAATGCTTTGGATGCAAAGAGGGCCTATGAACTATTAAACGACGGAATTCATACAAATTGGTTTTGTTTATTGAATGCAAAATGTTAGGTTTTCATCACTTTAGAGAAAGAGCACGAGACCAGGTTTGAGTAGACATATGCCACATATGTAGACTAGTAAAATGAATAAAATTTCATAATAAATGCAGTGCAACAAAATGAGAAATAGCATCTACTTACAGCAAATAGAATACCCTCAAGCTGAAGATCACTCAGTTTTCCTGTTAAAAAGGGAAGAATATTCATAGATGTCAATCCATATTGGCATGCAAATTGTTTGTAACATTTGTACCATACCTTTGAACGTAATAATTTACAAACTGCATTTTGTTGAACAACGTTACATATTTGTTGAATGACTTTGTGTTGCACGACTTTACATGTTTGTTGAATGACTTTACATGTTTGCCAAACGAATTTACATTTTGGTTGAACGACTTTACATGTTTGTTGAACGACTTTACATGTTTGTCAAACGACTTCCAATTTTGTTGTACGACTTTCATGCTTGTTGAATAACATTACATGTCTGTCAAACGACTTTACATTTGTTGAACAACTGTACATGTTTGTTGCACAACTTTACATTTGTTAAACAACTTTACATGTTTGTTGTACGATTTTTCATGTTTGTTTCATGACTTTACATGTTTGTCAAACGAATTTAAACTTTTGTTGCACGACTTTACATGTTTGTTGTACGACTTTTTATGTTTTTTGAACATCTTTACATGTTTGTTGTACGACTTTTCATGTTTGTTGAACGACTTTACATGTTTGTTGTACGACTTTTCATGTTTGTTGAACGACTTTACATGTTTGCTTCATGACTTTACATGTTTGTCAAACGACTTAAAATTTTTGTTGCACGACTTTTCATGTTAGTTGAACGACTTTACATGTTTGTTGTACGACTTTTCATGTTTGTTGAACGACTTTACATGTTTGCTTCATGACTTTACATGTTTGTCAAACGAATTTAAATTTTTGTTGCACGACTTTACAGGTTTGTTGAACGACTTTTCATGTTTGTTGAACGACTTTACATGTTTGCTTCATGATTTTTCATGTTTGATGAACAACTTTACATGTTTGTTTCATGACTTTACATGTTTGTCAAACGACTTTAAATTTTTGTTGCACGACTTTACATGTTTGTTGTACGACTTTTCATGTTTGTTGAACGACTTTACATGTTTGTTGTACGACTTTTCATGCTTGTTGAATAACTTTACATGTCTGTCAAACGACTTTACAGTTGTTGAACAACTTTTCATGTTTGTTGCACAACTTTACATTTGTTAAACAACTTTACATGTTTGTTGTACGACTTTTCATGTTGGTTTCATGACTTTACATGTTTGTTTCATGACTTTACATGATTGCCAAACGAATTTAAACTTTTGTTGCACGACTTACAAGTTTGTTGTACGACTTTACATGTTTGTTGAACCACTTTACATGTTTGTCAAACGACTTCCAATTTTGTAGTACGACTTTTCATGCTTGTTGAACGACTTTACATGTTTGTTGTATGACTTTTCATGTTTGTTGAACGACTTTACATGTTTGTTTCATGACTTTACATGTTTGTTTCATGACTTTACATGATTGCCAAACGAATTTAAACTTTTGTTGCACGACTTACAAGTTTGTTGTACGACTTTTAATGTTATTTGAACGACTTTACATGTTTGTTGTACGACTTTACATGTTTGTTGAACGACTTAACATGTTTGTCAAACGACTTCCAATTTTGTTGTACGACTTTTCATGCTTGTTGAATAACTTTACATGTCTGTCAAACGACTTTACATTTGTTGAACAACTTTACATGATTGTTGCACAACTTTAGATTTGTTAAACAACTTTACATGTTTGTTGTACGACTTTTCATGTTTGTTGAACGACTTTACATGTTTGTTGTGCGACTTTTCATGCTTGATGAACAACTTTACATGTTTGTTTCATGACTTTACATGTTTGTCAAACGACTTTAAATTTTTGTTGCACGACATTACATGTTTGTTGAACGACTTTTCATGTTTGTTGAACGACTTTACATGTTTGTTGCACAACTTTACATTTGTTAAACAACTTTACATGTTTGTTGTACGATTTTTCATGTTTGTTTCATGACTTTACATGTTTGTCAAACGAATTTAAACTTTTGTTGCACGACTTTACATGTTTGTTGTACGACTTTTTATGTTTTTTGAACATCTTTACATGTTTGTTGTACGACTTTTCATGTTTGTTGAACGACTTTACATGTTTGTTGTACGACTTTTCATGTTTGTTGAACGACTTTACATGTTTGCTTCATGACTTTACATGTTTGTCAAACGACTTAAAATTTTTGTTGCACGACTTTTCATGTTAGTTGAACGACTTTACATGTTTGTTGTACGACTTTTCATGTTTGTTGAACGACTTTACATGTTTGCTTCATGACTTTACATGTTTGTCAAACGACTTTAAATTTTTGTTGCACGACTTTACAGGTTTGTTGAACGACTTTTCATGTTTGTTGAACGACTTTACATGTTTGTTGTACGACTTTTCATGTTTGATGAACAACTTTACATGTTTGTTTCATGACTTTACATGTTTGCCAAACGAATTTAAACTTTTGTTGCACGACTTACTAGTTTGTTGTACGACTTTACATGTTTGTTGAACGACTTTACATGTTTGTCAAACGACTTCCAATTTTGTTGTACGACTTTTCATGCTTGTTGAATAACTTTACATGTCTGTCAAACGACTTTACAATTGTTAAACAACTTTACATGTTTGTTGTACGACTTTTCATGTTTGTTTCATGACTTTACATGTTTGTTTCATGACTTTACATGTTTGCCAAACGAATTTAAACTTTTGTTGCACGACTTTACATGTTGTTGTACGACTTTTTATGTTTTTGAACGACTTTACATGTTTGTTGTACGACTTTACATGTTTGTTGAACGACTTTACATGTTTGTCAAACGACTTCCAATTTTGTTGTACGACTTTTCATGCTTGTTGAATAACTTTACGTGTCTGTCAAACGACTTTACATTTGTTGAACAACTTTTCATGTTTGTTGCACAACTTTACATTTGTTAAACAACTTTACATGTTTGTTGTACGACTTTTCATGTTTGTTTCATGACTTTACATGCTTGTTTCATGACTTTACATGTTTGCCAAACGAATTTAAACTTTTGTTGCACGACTTACAACTTTTAATGTTATTTGAACGACTTTACATGTTTGTTGAACGACTCTACATGTTTGTTGAACGACTTTACATGTTTGTCAAAGGACTTCCAATTTTGTTGTACGACTTTTCATGCTTGTTGAACGACTTTACATGTTTGTTGTATGACTTTTCATGTTTGTTGAACGACTTTACATGTTTGTTTCATGACTTTACATGTTTTTTGAACGACTTTACATGTTTGCTTCATGACTTTACATGTTTGTCATACGACTTTAAATTTTTGTTCCACGACTTTACATGTTTGTTGAACGAGTTTACATGATTGTTGTACGACTTTTCATGTTTGTTGAGTGACTTTACATGTTTGTTCCATGACTTTACATGTTTTTCAAACGACTTTAAATTTTTGTTGCGTGACTTTTCATGTTAGTTGAACGACTTTACATGTTTGTTGTACGATTTTTCATGTTTGTTGAACGACTTTACATGTTTGCTTCATGACTTTACATGTTTGTCAAACGACTTTAAATTTTTGTTGCACAACTTTACATTTGTTAAACAACTTTACATGTTTGTTGTACGACTTTTCATGTTGGTTTTATGACTTTACATGTTTGTTTCATGACTTTACATGATTGCCAAACGAATTTAAACTTTTGTTGCACGACTTACAAGTTTGTTGTACGACTTTTAATGTTATTTGAACGACTTTACATGTTTGTTGTACGACTTTACATGTTTGTTGAACCACTTTACATGTTTGTCAAACGACTCCCAATTTTGTTGTACGACTTTTCATGCTTGTTGAATAACTTTACATGTCTGTCAAACGACTTTACATTTGTTGAACAACTTTACATGTTTGTTCCATGACTTTACATGTTTTTCAAACGACTTTAAATTTTTGTTGCATGACTTTTCATGTTAGTTGAACGACTTTACATGTTTGTTGTACGATTTTTCATGTTTGTTGAACGACTTTACATGTTTGCTTCATGACTTTACATGTTTGTCAAACGACTTTAAATTTTTGTTGCACGACATTACATGTTTGTTGAACGACTTTTCATGTTTGTTGAACGACTTTACATGTTTGTTGTACGACTTTTCATGCTTGATGAACAACTTTACATGTTTGTTTCATGACTTTACATGTTTGTCAAACGACTTTAAATTTTTGTTGCACGACTTTACATGTTTGTTGTACGACTTTTCATGTTTGTTGTACGACTTTTCTTGTTTGTTGAACGACTTTACATGTTTGTTGTACGACTTTTCATGTTTGTTGAACGACTTTACATGTTTGTTGTGCGACTTTTCATGCTTGATGAACAACTTTACATGTTTGTTTCATGACTTTACATGTTTGTCAAACGACTTTAAATTTTTGTTGCACGACATTACATGTTTGTTGAACGACTTTTCATGTTTGTTGAACGACTTTACATGTTTGTTGCACAGCTTTACATTTGTTAAACAACTTTACATGTTTGTTGTACGACTTTTCATGTTTGTTGAACGACTTTACATGTTTGTTGTACGACTTTTCATGTTTGTTGAACGACTTTACATGTTTTTTGTACAACTTTTCATGCTTGTTGAACGACTTTACATGTTTGTTTCATGACTTTACATGTTTGTCAAACGACTTTAAATTTTTGTTGCACGACTTTACATGTTTGTTGTACGACTTTTCATGTTTGTTGAACGACATTACATGTTTGTTGTACGACTTTTCATGTTTGTTGAACGACTTTACATCTTTGTTGCACGACTTTTCATGTTTTTGAACGACTTTTCATGTTTGTTTAATGACTTTAATGTTTGTCAAACGAATTTACATTTTTGTTGAACGAATTTACGTGTGTTTTACAACGTCACATTTTTGTTGCACAATTTTACATTTTTTTTGCACGTCTTTACATTTTGGTTGAAAGACTTTACATGTTTGTTGAGCGACTTTGCATGTTTGTTGAACAACTTCACATGTTTGTTGTACGACTTTTCATGCTTGTTGAATAACTTTACATGTCTGTCAAACGACTTTACAGTTGTTGAACAACTTTTCATGTTTGTTGCACAACTTTACATTTGTTAAACAACTTTACATGTTTGTTGTACGACTTTTCATGTTTGTTTCATGACTTTACATGATTGCCAAACGAATTTAAACTTTTGTTGCACGACTTACAAGTTTGTTGTACGACTTTACATGTTTGTTGAACCACTTTACATGTTTGTCAAACGACTTCCAATTTTGTAGTACGACTTTTCATGCTTGTTGAACGACTTTACATGTTTGTTGTATGACTTTTCATGTTTGATGAACAACTTTACATGTTTGTTTCATGACTTTACATGTTTGTCAAACGACTTTAAATTTTTGTTGCACGACTTTACATGTTTGTTGTACGACTTTTCATGTTTGTTGAACGACTTTACATGTTTGTTGTACGACTTTTCATGCTTGTTGAATAACTTTACATGTCTGTCAAACGACTTTACAGTTGTTGAACAACTTTTCATGTTTGTTGCACAACTTTACATTTGTTAAACAACTTTACATGTTTGTTGTACGACTTTTCATGTTGGTTTCATGACTTTACATGTTTGTTTCATGACTTTACATGATTGCCAAACGAATTTAAACTTTGTTGCACGACTTACAAGTTTGTTGCACGACTTTACATGTTTGTTGAACCACTTTACATGTTTGTCAAACGACTTCCAATTTTGTAGTACGACTTTTCATGCTTGTTGAACGACTTTACATGTTTGTTGTATGACTTTTCATGTTTGTTGAACGACTTTACATGTTTGTTTCATGACTTTACATGTTTGTTTCATGACTTTACATGATTGCCAAACGAATTTAAACTTTTGTTGCACGACTTACAAGTTTGTTGTACGACTTTTAATGTTATTTGAACGACTTTACATGTTTGTTGTACGACTTTACATGTTTGTTGAACGACTTAACATGTTTGTCAAAGCGACTTCCAATTTTGTTGTACGACTTTTCATGCTTGTTGAATAACTTTACATGTCTGTCAAACGACTTTACATTTGTTGAACAACTTTACATGATTGTTGCACAACTTTAGATTTGTTAAACAACTTTACATGTTTGTTGTACGACTTTTCATGTTTGTTGAACGACTTTACATGTTTGTTGTGCGACTTTTCATGCTTGATGAACAACTTTACATGTTTGTTTCATGACTTTACATGTTTGTCAAACGACTTTAAATTTTGTTGCATGACATTACATGTTTGTTGAACGACTTTTCATGTTTGTTGAACGACTTTACATGTTTGTTGCACAACTTTACATTTGTTAAACAACTTTACATGTTTGTTGTACGATTTTTCATGTTTGTTTCATGACTTTACATGTTTGTCAAACGAATTTAAACTTTTGTTGCACGACTTTACATGTTTGTTGTACGACTTTTTATGTTTTTTGAACATCTTTACATGTTTGTTGTACGACTTTTCATGTTTGTTGAACGACTTTACATGTTTGTTGTACGACTTTTCATGTTTGTTGAACGACTTTACATGTTTGCTTCATGACTTTACATGTTTGTCAAACGACTTAAAATTTTTGTTGCACGACTTTTCATGTTAGTTGAACGACTTTACATGTTTGTTGTACGACTTTTCATGTTTGTTGAACGACTTTACATGTTTGCTTCATGACTTTACATGTTTGTCAAACGACTTTAAATTTTGTTGCACGACTTTACAGGTTTGTTGAACGACTTTTCATGTTTGTTGAACGACTTTACATGTTTGTCAAAGCGACTTCCAATTTTGTTGTACGACTTTTCATGCTTGTTGAATAACTTTACATGTCTGTCAAACGACTTTACAATTGTTAAACAACTTTACATGTTTGTTGTACGACTTTTCATGTTTGTTTCATGACTTTACATGTTTGTTTCATGACTTTACATGTTTGCCAAACGAATTTAAACTTTTGTTGCACGACTTTACATGTTGTTGTACGACTTTTTATGTTTTTGAACGACTTTACATGTTTGTTGTACGACTTTACATGTTTGTTGAACGACTTTACATGTTTGTCAAACGACTTCCAATTTTGTTGTACGACTTTTCATGCTTGTTGAATAACTTTACGTGTCTGTCAAACGACTTTACATTTGTTGAACAACTTTTCATGTTTGTTGCACAACTTTACATTTGTTAAACAACTTTACATGTTTGTTGTACGACTTTTCATGTTTGTTTCATGACTTTACATGCTTGTTTCATGACTTTACATGTTTTTTGAACGACTTTACATGTTTGCTTCATGACTTTACATGTTTGTCAAACGACTTAAAATTTTTGTTGCACGACTTTTCATGTTAGTTGAACGACTTTACATGTTTGTTGTACGACTTTTCATGTTTGTTGAACGACTTTACATGTTTGCTTCATGACTTTACATGTTTGTCAAACGACTTTAAATTTTTGTTGCACGACTTTACAGGTTTGTTGAACGACTTTTCATGTTTGTTGAACGACTTTACATGTTTGTCAAACGACTTCCAATTTTGTTGTACGACTTTTCATGCTTGTTGAATAACTTTACATGTCTGTCAAACGACTTTACAATTGTTAAACAACTTTACATGTTTGTTGTACGACTTTTCATGTTTGTTTCATGACTTTACATGTTTGTTTCATGACTTTACATGTTTGCCAAACGAATTTAAACTTTTGTTGCACGACTTTACATGTTGTTGTACGACTTTTTATGTTTTTGAACGACTTTACATGTTTGTTGTACGACTTTACATGTTTGTTGAACGACTTTACATGTTTGTCAAACGACTTCCAATTTTGTTGTACGACTTTTCATGCTTGTTGAATAACTTTACGTGTCTGTCAAACGACTTTACATTTGTTGAACAACTTTTCATGTTTGTTGCACAACTTTACATTTGTTAAACAACTTTACATGTTTGTTGTACGACTTTTCATGTTTGTTTCATGACTTTACATGCTTGTTTCATGACTTTACATGTTTTTTGAACGACTTTACATGTTTGCTTCATGACTTTACATGTTTGTCATACGACTTTAAATTTTTGTTCCACGACTTTACATGTTTGTTGAACGAGTTTACATGATTGTTGTACGACTTTTCATGTTTGTTGAGTGACTTTACATGTTTGTTCCATGACTTTACATGTTTTTCAAACGACTTTAAATTTTTGTTGCATGACTTTTCATGTTAGTTGAACGACTTTACATGTTTGTTGTACGATTTTTCATGTTTGTTGAACGACTTTACATGTTTGCTTCATGACTTTACATGTTTGTCAAACGACTTTAAATTTTTGTTGCACGACATTACATGTTTGTTGAACGACTTTTCATGTTTGTTGAACGACTTTACATGTTTGTTGTACGACTTTTCATGTTTGATGAACAACTTTACATGTTTGTTTCATGACTTTACATGTTTGTCAAACGACTTTAAATTTTTGTTGCACGACTTTACATGTTTGTTGTACGACTTTTCATGTTTGTTGTACGACTTTTCTTGTTTGTTGAACGACTTTACATGTTTGTTTCATGACTTTACATGTTTGTTTCATGACTTTACATGATTGCCAAACGAATTTAAACTTTTGTTGCACGACTTACAAGTTTGTTGTACGACTTTTAATGTTATTTGAACGACTTTACATGTTTGTTGTACGACTTTACATGTTTGTTGAACGACTTAACATGTTTGTCAAACGACTTCCAATTTTGTTGTACGACTTTTCATGCTTGTTGAATAACTTTACATGTCTGTCAAACGACTTTACATTTGTTGAACAACTTTACATGATTGTTGCACAACTTTAGATTTGTTAAACAACTTTACATGTTTGTTGTACGACTTTTCATGTTTGTTGAACGACTTTACATGTTTGTTGTGCGACTTTTCATGCTTGATGAACAACTTTACATGTTTGTTTCATGACTTTACATGTTTGTCAAACGACTTTAAATTTTTGTTGCATGACATTACATGTTTGTTGAACGACTTTTCATGTTTGTTGAACGACTTTACATGTTTGTTGCACAACTTTACATTTGTTAAACAACTTTACATGTTTGTTGTACGATTTTTCATGTTTGTTGAACGACTTTACATGTTTGCTTCATGACTTTACATGTTTGTCAAACGACTTTAAATTTTTGTTGCACGACTTTACAGGTTTGTTGAACGACTTTTCATGTTTGTTGAACGACTTTACATGTTTGTCAAACGACTTCCAATTTTGTTGTACGACTTTTCATGTTTGTTGAATAACTTTACATGTCTGTCAAACGACTTTACAATTGTTAAACAACTTTACATGTTTGTTGTACGACTTTTCATGTTTGTTTCATGACTTTACATGTTTGTTTCATGACTTTACATGTTTGCCAAACGAATTTAAACTTTTGTTGCACGACTTTACATGTTGTTGTACGACTTTTTATGTTTTTGAACGACTTTACATGTTTGTTGTACGACTTTACATGTTTGTTGAACGACTTTACATGTTTGTCAAACGACTTCCAATTTTGTTGTCGACTTTTCATGCTTGTTGAATAACTTTACGTGTCTGTCAAACGACTTTACATTTGTTGAACAACTTTTCATGTTTGTTGCACAACTTTACATTTGTTAAACAACTTTACATGTTTGTTGTACGACTTTTCATGTTTGTTTCATGACTTTACATGCTTGTTTCATGACTTTACATGTTTTTTGAACGACTTTACATGTTTGCTTCATGACTTTACATGTTTGTCAAACGACTTAAAATTTTTGTTGCACGACTTTTCATGTTAGTTGAACGACTTTACATGTTTGTTGTACGACTTTTCATGTTTGTTGAACGACTTTACATGTTTGCTTCATGACTTTACATGTTTGTCAAACGACTTTAAATTTTTGTTGCACGACTTTACAGGTTTGTTGAACGACTTTTCATGTTTGTTGAACGACTTTACATGTTTGTCAAACGACTTCCAATTTTGTTGTACGACTTTTCATGCTTGTTGAATAACTTTACATGTCTGTCAAACGACTTTACAATTGTTAAACAACTTTACATGTTTGTTGTACGACTTTTCATGTTTGTTTCATGACTTTACATGCTTGTTTCATGACTTTACATGTTTTTTGAACGACTTTACATGTTTGCTTCATGACTTTACATGTTTGTCATCGACTTTAAATTTTGTTCCACGACTTTACATGTTTGTTGAACGAGTTTACATGATTGTTGTACGACTTTTCATGTTTGTTGAGTGACTTTACATGTTTGTTCCATGACTTTACATGTTTTTCAAACGACTTTAAATTTTTGTTGCATGACTTTTCATGTTAGTTGAACGACTTTACATGTTTGTTGTACGATTTTTCATGTTTGTTGAACGACTTTACATGTTTGCTTCATGACTTTACATGTTTGTCAAACGACTTTAAATTTTTGTTGCACAACTTTACATTTGTTAAACAACTTTACATGTTTGTTGTACGACTTTTCATGTTGGTTTTATGACTTTACATGTTTGTTTCATGACTTTACATGATTGCCAAACGAATTTAAACTTTTGTTGCACGACTTACAAGTTTGTTGTACGACTTTTAATGTTATTTGAACGACTTTACATGTTTGTTGTACGACTTTACATGTTTGTTGAACCACTTTACATGTTTGTCAAACGACTCCCAATTTTGTTGTACGACTTTTCATGCTTGTTGAATAACTTTACATGTCTGTCAAACGACTTTACATTTGTTGAACAACTTTACATGTTTGTTCCATGACTTTACATGTTTTTCAAACGACTTTAAATTTTTGTTGCATGACTTTTCATGTTAGTTGAACGACTTTACATGTTTGTTGTACGATTTTTCATGTTTGTTGAACGACTTTACATGTTTGCTTCATGACTTTACATGTTTGTCAAACGACTTTAAATTTTTGTTGCACGACATTACATGTTTGTTGAACGACTTTTCATGTTTGTTGAACGACTTTACATGTTTGTTGTACAACTTTTCATGTTTGTTGAACGACTTTACATGTTTGTTGTACGACTTTTCATGTTTGTTGAACGACTTTACATGTTTTTTGTACAACTTTTCATGCTTGTTGAACGACTTTACATGTTTGTTTCATGACTTTACATGTTTGTCAAACGACTTTAAATTTTTGTTGCACGACTTTACATGTTTGTTGTACGACTTTTCATGTTTGTTGAACGACATTACATGTTTGTTGTACGACTTTTCATGTTTGTTGAACGACTTTACATCTTTGTTGCACGACTTTTCATGTTTTTGAACGACTTTTCATGTTTGTTTAATGACTTTAATGTTTGTCAAACGAATTTACATTTTTGTTGAACGAATTTACGTGTGTTTTACAACGTCACATTTTTGTTGCACAATTTTACATTTTTTTTGCACGACTTTACATTTTGGTTGAAAGACTTTACATGTTTGTTGAGCGACTTTGCATGTTTGTTGAACAACTTCACATGTTTGTTGAATGACTTTGCTTGTTTAATGAATGATTCTACGTTTTTTGCACGACTTTAAATTTTTGTTGCACGACTTTACATGTTGTTGAAAGACTTTACATGTTTCTTGAGCAACTTTACCTCTTTTTCCCGACTTTGCATGTTATTCGAACGACTTAAAATTTCTGTTGAGCGACTTTACGTTTGTTGCACGACCCTAAATTTCAGCTGACAGAGCTTTGAATATTTGTGCTCGTTGATTCTAAATTTTGCTGACAGCAAAAACTTGTGCTGAGAGGTGTTAGCTGTTAAATGAAAACGGGGAGGAGTATTTTGCCGAGTTTAAAATTCTCCAAACTCAAGGTACCAGGCTCAGCAAGATAAACTTTATATTGATAAATTACAATTAAAAAAATGAATGAATGACCATTCTTCTTCGCAGGTGTCGACGGCTGCTTGGATTCTGCAACAGTTCAAATCTGATCAGTGTCATCCGTGAGTTTCAAAGTCCGAAGTTGTTTGGACAACCGGTAATTCGTTCAGATATGAATCGAAAAAGATAGAAACTAGCCCAAAATAAAAGCAACGACCCACCCTAAGGCATTATTCTCTCATAGGTCAACATTTATTGAATTACTCTAATCGTGCAGAAAATTACAGTGAGGATTGTTTTCAAATTTCTTCCCACAGTACCCCACAAGCTGATTGGTGTTCAAACCACAATACACTGTTGACTTCTCTGATTAGTGGATTTCCATCCATATTTATACCCGGTTATAAATTTTGCTTTAGGCAATTGCTTCAGTCTGTTCATACTCTGAAGAATGTCGGATGGAAAAAGGTATTAAGAACAATACATTTTTAAGTTTTAAGTATTTTCGTTTTAAGTTTTAAGAATTAAGTTCTAAGTTTTCTACAACTCAAAGGCTATTTCAAAGTAGCCTCAATGAATATTCCTGCAATTTTTATTATAAAAACGAAACAAAAATGAATAAGTTTTCAAGTCCTTACCCTAAAAAACCATGCCTACCTTCTTCAATTATTTCCTTAGAAATAGCAGTTGAAAGATCATATGCAGCTTCAGGCAGTGTCTGGGCCTAAAAAACAATAATCAACTAAATAAATAAGATGTTTTCTTTTAAACAAACCTTCCATGATTCCTAATTTTTCCTGACTTTTACTATCTTTTCACAGCTCTTCACTTTTCTTGTTCCATAATCTTTAATTACTCTTTATGAGGCTTCGCATTGTTTAGCTTTAGGCTTGTTAAGTTCTTGTAAGGTA
The DNA here is from genome assembly GCA_014526335.1 of Chrysaora quinquecirrha. Lineage (NCBI taxonomy): Eukaryota > Metazoa > Cnidaria > Scyphozoa > Semaeostomeae > Pelagiidae > Chrysaora > Chrysaora quinquecirrha. The sequence continues at coordinate 293,161 of JACTAT010000032.1, forward strand.
TGATTATGACCCCAACGATGTAAATTGCAATGTGTTTAAATAGTTAATCCAAACTAGGCTGAAAATGATTAAGCCCCCAACCTCATAAACTTCCTGATAAATAAAAGAACCAAAAACTACCTGCATATCTAATTGCAAACTAGATGGGAAATCTAAATGTGTACTTACTGCTAAAGAGCCTGCCTCAACAATATCACCAGGGTGCTTCAACGCTCCATAAGTCTTTGGTAATGACAATGCTTGATAAGATGTGAAAATCTCTTCACTGAAAAAGAAATCAAGCTCACATAAGTCAAACATTAATACAGAACATGATATGCTAAATAATGTTTACACATTACAGCAATGTTGAACAATTGCATTTTTCACTATAAACGGTCAAAAATAAGGAAGCATTAAGTTGATTTTCTTTCTTTCAAAAATTATCCGAAAGCAAGCTATTGCTGAGAAGTTGATTTTTTAGTACTTTCACCTTTTAAAACCATTGTGACTTTATTCTCATCAAGTTCCTTTGTAAAGTAGTGGTTAATTGCTCTGATGAAGCAAGAATTTCTTTGATTTTGAGAGGAAACACACAAAACTAGTAAATTGTTGTCTTTCTAGAAATAATTTGCAACTTTTTGAAACCGGCATTGCATGTAATGTTTGACTTGGAAGCTTTTTTAACCTTATTTGGGCAAAATACCAAGACAATTGAACAATAATCCCAAGAGGCCATTTATCTGCAAGCTTTTTACCACCAATATCACTGGGCTGTTTTCAACTAGTCATTGCAAGTCTGCCTATGCTGATTTTCATTGGTCACAAAAAGCAACAACCTCATTTTGGCATTGAGTGCCTTTACCTGGTTTTCAAAGGTTTTTTGAAATCTTAGACAAATAAGGAGAGTTAGATTCTGGGGCAGTTTCAAGGATCTGTTGTGAATCTTGCAGAATTCAGCAAATAATTTTTGGTTTCTAGGTATAAATTATGAAACATTAAATTATAAATAAATTATAAATAATAATAAAACACGGATGTAAGAAGATAATAATAACAGGGAATTACTATAAAACAGTGCATTCTTTGTCCATAAATTGGGACTTTTGAAGAATATTATTAAAATGATATATTGAAATGTTCACACAGAAGTTTACATCGTCATATAGGGAAATGACACTCAGTTTTACAAGCTACTAGTAAGTGTGTTGCATCCATCCTTTCAATCTTTAAGTTTGCGATGTATGGCAGTTCTTGGCAAGATGTCAGACGTGCAGAAGAGCATTTCCATTGTTCTTTTCTATTGTTCTTTGCAGTCTAGTTGATCTTTATCTCTGAGTACACACATGCCATAAAGATGTCTATGTCCATACTATGAGGGAAAGCACTTCATTCTGCAGAAATTTAATTCTCATACTTTGTCTTGTCCACTTAACAGGTGTGAGTGAAATGCCCCAATCTGCAGGGCATGGCGTGTGCATGCACAAGACAAACAATAAAACAATAGAAAAGAGCAATGGAAATATGCTTTCTGCAAGCATGAGATCTCTTCGTGAACTGCCAACGTACTCCACAGATTGGGAAAGCCCTTGAAGTAACACTAAAGACCAAGGGATAAAAACTTTCTGAATCAAATCAAAATAATAACAAAAAACTTAAAAAGAATCGACCATAATAGATAGGTATGTAATGACTCTGCTCTATTTTCGATGATTATTGTGCATTTTCATTCCTGGGGGGTTTGGTCAAGAAAACTGTTCTGTATAAGCAAAGAATAGGGAACAGTGACCAATACAACACATTAATAAGGCTTACTCCCTATATGTTGGCGGGCCAAGGTCAATCAAGGACCGGCGATCGGCGAACTTGCAGGTTGAATCGGAATATCAAAGACCAGTAGAGATCATTTCTGTAGAAAAAAAATTTTGGAAATTGCAAGATATCAATTTTTTGATGCGAAAATCGTATTAAGCATCCAAAAATTAGTCTAGGTGCAAAGTTTTACTATCTCAGCGCTTGTGGAATCGATTTTACGAGCGTTCAAAGTTCCCGATTTTATAAGGGCTTTGACCGTGTGGGGTAAAAAGTTTCACCAAGTTCATTTTTTGCGGTCAAAGCCTTTATGAAATCGGGAACTTTGAAGGCTATCTTTAAAACCTGGAATCTGGAATCTGGAAACTGGAAAATGGAATCTAGAAAACATGGAATCTTTAAAACATGGAATCTAGAAAACATGGAATCTTTAAAACATGGAATCTAGAAAACATGGAATCTTTAAAACATGGAATCTAGAAAACATGGAATCTTTAAAACATGGAATCTAGAAAACATGGAATCTTTAAAACATGGAATCTAGAAAACATGGAATCTTTAAAACATGGAATCTAGAAAACATGGAATCTTTAAAACATGGAATCTAGAAAACATGGAATCTTTAAAACATGGAATCTAGAAAACATGGAATCTTTAAAACATGGAATCTAGAAAACATGGAATCTTTAAAACATGGAATCTAGAAAACATGGAATCTATAATCTCGTAATATGAGATGCTCGTAATCTGATATAGTGTTTGTCTAGATTACGTTAAAGCAAACCTGACCAACTCAAAACAGACCATCATCAGACTATCAAAACTCAAAACAGAATTCAGTCGGTTTTTCTATACAAAAGACCTATTAAGAAACATCCACGCCTTCTGTACTAATTTACCGATATTGAATGTCTCCAAAATCTATTGAAATCCTTTTGACATCGGATTCTCCAAATCTAGATCAGCAGGTCACACGATTTCGATTTTTAAACAAGTATTGAAATTTGATAAGGCAATTTGAAAATTGAAATAAGGTTTTGGTAATTATTGATTACTGTTATTCAAACATGAGGAGGAAGATTATGGTCAACTATTTGTCTTTGGTAAGAGTTGACTTACATAACATGGGGTGTTCGATAACCACGGCCCCGGCCCTCGGGGCCCTCATTTTGGAGCCCCCGGGGCCCTCGGGGCCCCCTATATTTTTTAGTGATATTTCACGTCAAGGTCTCCAAATTTCGCTAAAACAAAAACAAGTAGACGTTTTTATGGTGAAACCGAGCAGAAAGGCCATTTTATACTCCTAGAATTCGCATCAAAGTTCATTTTTTTATGAGAAAATGTTTATAAGAAACCTTGATCTACAATGTGTCTACAATCCTCGCAAAAAATGCTGGGACACTTCGAATTGTTTCAAAATTCTCGCTCTAAGACGCATACCCCCCCCCCCAATTCAATGTTAGTGAAATTGATGTTGCCAGTGGTCCCAACATTGAGTCGGGGGGTTCTAATTACCTAAATATGTTATAATGAGACCGGATTTTCAAGGTAAAACATACTTATAACATACAGTAGTGTCCCCAATATTGCTAGCGATGATTGGTATTAGCCACTAATATACTTTAAGAAACTTTTAGAACAACAACATCTCTGTATCAAAAAATAATATCATACATAAAAAATAATTAAGAATCGGTGATATTCAAAGAGGGGAATTTAACTGTTTAAAAAAGCGTAGCTACAAGATTCCTGTTGAAAAAAGGATTTCTAATGAATTTCCATGAAATCAATACAATTTACGGTAGGTGTGTGTGATTAGGAGTGAATTGCGAGTCTACAAAACGAAAACCAAGAACGAAGAACAACAAAACGAAGACCGAAGACCGAAGACAATACCCAAATCGAATACAATGCAATACGCTTTTACGAAACATGATCAACAATCAAGACAACAATCAAAAAATAGAATAAACCGCGGTGATGACTAAAGTCAATGTCTTCGCTTTAAAGAAAAATGGCCAAAATCTGTAAAACGAAGACATCTCTATAAAACCAAAAATAAAGCAATCTTTTGTGTAGATCATTTTTCTTGAAATTGAAAGTCTGGTACCCAGGGTACGTGAAATGTCACTAAAAAATATAGGGGGCCCTGAGGGCCAGGGGGGCTCCAGACCAAAATGAGGGCCCCGAGGGCCGGGGCCGTGGATGTCGAACACCCCATAACATGTTGCTTTGAATTGGACTGAGCAGATACACAACTGAATTTGAATTTAATTTTCTTAGCAACTAAGAACTATGTGAAGCCATTTCAATTCAAAAATTTAGAAAAAGTACACGTGATGAACATTGTATACTCCTTAACAACTAGCAAAACATCTGTAAACTGACACCACCATTTCTGTGACACAAGGGAAGTCAGAGAAAAGGCTTCTCTGTGCACAAATATTCAGAATGCCTCGTGGTGGTGTCATAGACAAAGACAAATAGTTGACCATAATCTTCCTCCTCATGTTTGAATAACAGTAATCAATAATTACCAAAATCATTAT